>DWMG01004119.1:0-11223 GCA_018244855.1 Elbella merops | reverse complement strand
TCTGAAACCCGGTGGTCACAAGTTATTTTTCTTTTATAGGGCGGACGAGAGCGACTAATAAACAAAAGAGGACTTTAAAGGCGACAAATGAGGAGACTGAGACCATGTCTAAATTAGTTATGCGTGAAAAGCATCAGCCCGAGATGCAAAAACAGTGGCATAATTTGACCACGTTGCTCAAATACTCGAACGCGACGCCCTTCAAAGATAGAAATGACGCGGGCTATATATGCGCGTACTGCTACAAAACTTATCCGGATCCTGACGCGTTGAGGGTACACACGAAACGGGATCACGTGAAAGAGAAACCGTCATACAAACCTGGATCGGGAATGAGCAGTTTCGTTGCGTTTCTGGATATCGTTGATCTAAAATGCACCATCTGTGATATGCCTATGGATAGCTTAAGGACGTTGACGGAGCATTTAGTGAGCGATCACGAGAAAAAGTACTATCTGGAGTTGACGGATTATTTCCAGCCGTTCAAGTTGACCAACGAACAGCAGATGAACTGCTGCCTGTGTAATGAAATTTTCCACAACATGAAGTTGTTGATGCAGCATATGAACAATCACTTTAGGAATTTCATTTGCACGATCTGCGGCGCCGGTTTCGTGAACAGTTTTCGACGCAATCGTCACGAGTCGACTCACGTTAAGAAGTCGAGCTTTCCTTGCAAGTATTGTGGGCAAGTTTTCGCCGCGGAGTCCAAGAAGAAAGCTCACGTTAATACTGAACATAAGGGCATAGCCGGTGACCGCGTGTGCCAAACATGCAAAGCGAGGTTCAAGAATTACTACCAAAAAACGAGACACATGATGCAAGTGCACAATGTGGAAGGCATCAAGTGTGATAAATGTGACAAGAAGTTCAATTTGAAGTCGAATCTGATGCTTCACATGAGAAGTGTGCATTTGAAAGAACGACCGTATGAATGCTCGTTGTGCAACATGGGTTTCTTTATTAAGAGGCACATGATTGGCCACTACATGGCGACGCACACGAACGAGAGAAAATTCAAATGCGAAATATGCGGCAAGGCGTATGCGACGCAGAACAGCAAAAGAAAACACATGAAGAAGAATCACGGCATTGCCAAGAGTTCATTACTAACTAGCGTGGCGAAGTGAACGGACTGATTTATTTGAAATCTATTTCTTGTGATGACCTTGTAGAGTAATTAGTGTTATTAATGGATAGGCATAATATAGATATGAAGTTACGTATTGCGTTTTATTTTGCCTGCTGTTTGACAATTTGAAAGTCGCTAATTAATTCGTTAATTATATGAGGCTGTTGTTAGTCATCAGCTAGATTTGAAAATTCCGTGATATCACAGAGGCTCATGAATAACATGACAAAGACATGTTAGATAGATATATTATCAGTGTCTATTACACAAAAGTCTAAATGGAATTTGACGATTCCTACACGAAGTAACTTCAACAGTGCAGTGTGAATGGCAAACATTTTTAATTAGTTCCTTTTCATTCGTAGGTATTGGAGGCGACATAACTGTGGACGTACAGTCTGTATTAAAGGCGAAAATAGAACATCTAATAAAACCTAAACCTAATCATTTAGAGTCGCCATCATCCTCTCTTAAAGACGATTGGAAAATAACAATAACTAAGAAAGATGAAAAGAAAATACCTACGAAACCGTCAAATAGAAAGCCGAGTGCTATGAGACTGGCTTTCAATAAAAAACCATGCGGTCAAGTAGTTACGGTACTACAAAAACATTTGCATAACATTAGAACTATTCTATTGCATTCAAACGCAACACCGATGAGAAATTACAATGGTATTGGTTACGTGTGTGGGTTTTGTACTGCTTGTCATGAAAGCCCTGCTGATCTCAAGATGCATACTCTGGAATATCATCTAAATTCAGCAAGGGGAGAGTACATAAGTTATTCGCTTCTCTCCACCCACACAGTGAAGCTTGACGTAACGGATTTACGGTGTAAAATTTGTGACACAGATGTAGATGGATTCGATCGAATGATAAATCATTTAAGGAGTCACGACAAAATAATTTATACGGATATCGAAAATCGTATAATGCCATATAAATATCACAATGACAAATTGACTTGTTCAATTTGTTCAGTCACGTTCGAAAGTTTCAAGATCTTGAGGATGCACATGAACACCCATTACAGGAACTTCGAATGTGAAGAATGCTCCGCGCCGTTTATGACGCGTCGAATGCTACAGAGCCACGAGGCTCGTCATAAAAAAGGTGAATTCAACTGTTCGCACTGTTCTAAAATATTCAAAACGCCAACCAGCAGACACAACCATGAAAGGTTTGTTCACAAGGAGGACAATAAGAGGAACAAGTGCCCGTACTGCGGGGAGAAATTCGTCAGCTACAGATGTAAATGTGAACACATGAAAAAGGAACACGGAGTTGAGCCCCCAGTCTTCAATTGCATGGCATGCGAAAAGACCTTTTTGACGAGAACGAAACTGACTCTCCACACGAAACGGGTACACTTGATGGAAAGAGACGAGACATGCAATATTTGCGACATGAAATTCTTCACAGACAAGGAGTTGCAGAACCACATGCTAAAACACACGGGTGAGAGGGGGTACAAGTGTGATGTCTGCGGCAAGTCGTTTGGGAGAAAGTATAACTTGAAGGAGCATTTGCGTATACATCAGAACGATCGGCGGTTCAAGTGCCTCCATTGTGAGATGGCCTTCATTCAGAAATGCGCCTGGAGGAATCATATGCGCACGATACATATGGACATTATTTAATCCTATATCTCATTTTCTTTTCTTGAACTTTAGAAAAGCTATATAAATGTACATTGGTAAATATATATTTACTGAATTAAATAAACATAATTACTGGCAATGTGTTCAATTTTTTTTTGCGGGTAATAGCCATTTGATAGCACGTATACATTTTTTTTTATAATTTCGTAGGAACTTTTTTGAAATAAAGCAAGCGTATGGAATTAAAATATAATAAAATTAGCAGTTGAAGAAACGAAAGTGCTCTGAAACGGCGAAGTATATTATTATTATTGGCATCATTACAAAAAATTGATTTTACATCCAAAATATACATCGTTTCAAACAATTGCATTAATTGCATTTAACAAATACGTATATTGCAGACTCGAGGAGAAAAGCCTGATAGTTTTAGCGTAAGCGGAAAGATGGAATATAAGTAACTTGTGCTTTTCTTTGTAGGTTCACTGCGTAAAGATAACGCGAGAACAGGCCAAGAACAAGAGCCTAAGACCTCCAGATTGCTAAAACGTAAGCTGATTGCTAAAGGCGAGTCTGTAAGCACCAATTACGAAATTAAAGAGACCAGAGAGTTGGAAAAGCATCGTTTTAATATAAGGCAGATATTGCAATGTTCCAACGCAACTCCTATTCGCTGTCGGGGTGGAATAGGATACGCATGTTGTTTCTGCACGAGTCAGTTTCCCGATCCGGCCGATCTGAAGAAACACACCCTGGAGTGCCACGACGAAAAGTCCAAAAGATTTTTCATGCAGGGCAAGATGATGTTTTCTTATCTCGTCAAACTTGACATAACCTTACTTAAATGCAAAGTTTGCGACAGCTGGATTGATTCCTTGGAGCAACTTATTGACCACCTGGTGAACGTCCACCAGAAAAGCTTGTTCACAGATATCAAGAACCACATCATGTCGTTCAAATTCACCGATGATTTGCTCAGGTGTATATTTTGTTCGTCGATTTTCAATAAATTTAAAGCGTTACAGGAACACATGAATGCGCACTACAGGAATTACATTTGCGGCGTATGCGATGCAGGATTCGTTAATAAAAATATATTATTAAGTCATACTGAGAGTCATAAAACGGGCGCTTTCAATTGCGACTACTGCGCCAAAGTATACACCTCATACAGGCGGAAGAAGTCTCACGAGAAATCAGTTCACATTCATGCGAACATGCTGAACAGGTGCGGTTATTGTGACGAGAAATTTAAGGATTATCGTCAGAAAGAGAAACATTTATCAATTGTGCACGGTGTTCAAGCTATGTCGATGAAGTGTCAGGCGTGCGATAGATCCTTCACAAGCAAAACGGCCCTGACGGTTCACACGAAACGCGACCACCTAATGGAGAGGCGGCACGAATGCCCCATTTGCAACATGAAGTTCTTCGTGACGAATGAGCTTAAAGAGCACATGGTGAAACACACGGGCGTGAGGAAGTTCGAGTGCGAAGTGTGCCACAAGGCGTACGGCAGAAGGAAGACTCTACGTGAACATATGCGGATCCACGTGGACGATCGTAGGTTCAAGTGTGAACACTGTGGTATGGCGTTTGTACAGAAATGCAGTTGGCGGGGACACATGCGAGCGAAACACGGCGTTAAAGTGTAGTAGAACATTAATACTTTAATTGCAAAAACAGTTGTAGGTTTTTAGCAGAAATTTTAATATACAATGTTTTACAATAATTTCGAGTTTTTTTCTCTCTCCATATCAGGAAAGAAAAGGTTTATTTCTCCTAAGGACCATGCAATGCTGCAACAAGCGAATTGTTATCCTTTGCAGCTGTGGCGATGGATTTTATTATAAATCCGTGTCATATTTTTTTATCTGTAAGATGTGTTACTGATTTAGAGATGTTATCAAGAAAAAAAATTCCTTTTTAGTGCGAATTGCTAAAATACAGAGATTTATCATGATCATCACCACCAGGTCCTGCACTGCAGGACATAGGCCTCCCCCTAATGAACGCCATCATGTCCAAGCAGAAATTAATAATATCAAAGGCGCAATATCCCATAGCCGTAGTCATTTAATGAGTAAACGTTTTAAAAATGCTGAAAATGTTGTTAATATAAATATGTCAAAAACATGTCCTCACAATAGCATTCATATTTCTCGTATAAATTTTAATTTGTTGTTTGTTACAAAATCTAACACTGTGGATATTGCCGCCTTTGATATGAGATGTCTCAAATATTTATCACAATGCGCAAGCCAGAAAATAATATCAGTATTGAAGAACAGACCGTATAAAATTTTTTCAAGATCGCTTTTATGATACGACCACTTAGAAATCGAGCATTTCAACACAACTGTACTAGTGATTTAACATTATAATAATTCCCTTTTTTTCACTGCTTTACAAGGACTTCACCTGTATGTTGTGTTTTTGGAATTGAATTTATGAATTAAAAATATACCATTGTAATATTATTACAATTATGTATATCTCTGCCTGGCCGGTAAGGGTCTTGGCGTGAAGATATGTATGTATATATAATATATATATTTTTGATTACTGCGAAATTATTATGGATCATTATATATTAAATTTTTGCGAACTTTACGAGTAATTTTTGTATTTTTTTGTAGGTAGTCAACAGATGAAGGGTAAGGAAACGGTAGTGAGTGATCTTGACGATGATATTAAATTAGAGACTCCGGATCAAAATGAAGAAGTCGTGATACGTAAAGAGAATGATCCGCTTGCGATGGAAGACGTGGCAAATAATGATCTTGGACGTATTAACGTTGACAATATTATTGAGATGTGTGATGGTAATATTGAGCGCCATGTAGACAACAGTGTGATTATTCCAGATGACTTAGAAAACATCCATGGGAACAACGTAACGCACATCTTAGGAAACACACTGCAGGACTCCTTATATGACAGCTTGAAGGACGATTCAGAAAACAAATTTAAAATTAACGCAAAAAACGTTTTAAACTTGGAACCCGGTGCGGTTATTGATTTGACTAACTCGGATACTGAACAAACGGAAACTGATAATATTGTTAAAGTCAATCCTTTAGCGAATAATAAAAAAGATGAAATTATAAATACTAAGAATTGCGTACGAATTGAAAAAAATAGAGACAGTAGAAGCCTTGGACGGGAGAAAGAGGATGAGATTAACGTACGGTCTTTTGGCAATTCTAAACAAGATAAGGTTATCGGCGCTAAAAATGAGGAAATTGTTAATGATAACGACGACGTTAATGATAATAAAACTACATCTAAACAACTGGAAAAATATGGTATACGGAGATCTGGACGAAAGAAACAGGATTTGACTAGCGTTAAGAATTCCAGTCGTTCTAAACAAGACCAGAGTGGTGTTAAAAATAAGGAAAGCGCCAAACATGAAATAATTTGTACAGTGTCTGTTGATAATATTATTGACACTGGGAGGAGGTCTAGACCAAAAATACAATACGACGATACTTGGTTGGACCTTGAACTTGATTCTTATGAACAAGAGGAAATTGAAGAGAATATTGACATTTCGGGCGATGTTGAAGACGTATTTGATATTGACGCGAGGGTTTCTGAATCAGTCGAAAAAGAAAAGGATAACATTGAAACTGAGGTACGTAGTGTTGTCAACAACAAGGATACGCCTAAAGCAACAGCACAGATTGATAGCAATAAGAATTTGTCGCTACGAGAAAGTGCTGCTAGCAAACGGCCGAAATTCAATGAGAAAGATGAAAAGAAGGTAACTGGTAAGATTTTTAAAAATAATCAGGTTAATCTATACGACACAAAAGGTAACGAAACGACTGAGTCCGATGACGGTATTAGAGGCTTACAACGAGAACTAGATATAGTTAAATTATGTTCAGGGAATAAAAAGGTTAATGATAAGAAAGACAGGTCTTCTGAACTCCCTATAGGTGATTGTGTTGAAAACGAGAACTGTGAAAAAACGAATGTTTTGGAAACTCCCCGACAACAGATCTTATCTGATTATTCCAAAGAACATGACAGTCAAAATAGTAATAAATCTACTAAAAAAGAAGAGATTAATGTGGCACATGAAACTAGTAACACTAAGGAGAATCAAAAAGGAGATCACATAGAAGATGTAACAACTCATGCTCATAAGGATAGTCACACAGAAGTATTACATGATAGTTATGAACACGAACAAGGAGATATATTGAACAATATTGATAAAGAGGGAACCAAGCATGAGAAGACTGTTAATGTTCGAAGTAATGGCTGTAGGCGGAAATTACTTGATGATCTAAAGAACAAAGTTAATTTGGAGAAAAATAAACATGGCCTCGACGAGACATCTTCATTAAAGAATCTTGATTGTCTCGATGGAGACCCTGTTGAAACTAGGGGACATAAACGCAAGTTACTGGATGATTTAATGTATAAAGATTCGAGGGAAAAGAAAAAGTTTAAAACTAGTAATGATGACGGTATCATGCTGGAAAAATATAACGAAGTAGATATTCAGGTTCCAAGAAGAAAGTTGCTTGACGACCTTAAAAGTAAAAAGAAGACTTATTCTGATGATTTAGCAAAAGAAAAACATGACGGTATTCATAATAGGGGGTCCAGAAGAAAATTATTAGATGACCTTAAAAATAAGAGTCCGAATCAGAAGAATGCTGATACTAATGATAATAAAAATACTGATAAAGAAGAACATTGCGTACAACAGCAAAATATAAATGTGAACGTAGACTCTAGGTGCAAGTTACTTGATGATCTTACAGATCTTACCTTGTCTCACAAAATGAACAAGGCCAGTGGAAATGATGAACAACCCTGGGAAGATAACATTTTAGACATACAAAATAAGAGTTCTGTTGAAGAATTTGATGTCTGTATGCAAAATGAGAAATCTGAGCATAAGGAAAATGACAATAATAATGATGAAATTTCAAAAAGTACAGAATCTGAAGAAAAAAGTTTTAATACCGATGATAATCATATCAAACGTAAAAGAACAAGCGTTGACAGTAAAAGTTTAGAGTGTAAATTACTAAATAATAGTAATAAAAAAAGTACTAAAGAGAAAAGAAAGAGCGAGAGTGATGATAGTCATTCAAAACAGAAGAAAGATCGTGTTGGTCATGAGAGTCATAAAAGTAAACATTTGGAGGAAGGAAACAAAAATTACATTAATGATAAGCTTTCTAAACCGAAGAAAGATCATGCTGTTGATAAAGGTTTACAATGTGATTTACTTAGTGACAAAAATAAAAACTCGAAGGAAAAAAAAAGCAGTGACGATAACAACAAGCATTCGAGACATAAGAGAGAAAGTATTGATAAAAAGTCTTCGAAGTATGAAGGTCAGGTCGAATCGAAAGAAGGGACTGTAAAAGAAAGCAGAAGAGACAATTCTAATAATAAGCATACTAAACAAAAGAAAGAATCTGTTGATAACAAAAATGTTAAAAGAAGAAATTCGAGTGTCGATTCTAAAGAAAGAACTCCAAGAGAAAGCAAAAAAGTTGAATCGTATGATAAGCAGACTAAACAAAAAAAATCTGTTGATAATAAAGATAATGAAAATCTTAGACGAAGTTCAGTAGATAAAGAAAAGAATGAAACTGGTGAGAGGCATTCTAGGCATATAAAACAATGTGTTGATATTAAGAATTCTGTTACTTTGTATTCTAACACGAAAAGAGACCATGTTGTGAATAGGGCTTTACAGTGTAATTTACTTAGTGATAACGACCAAAGTTCTGCACCAAAGAAAATCATTGATGTAGGTGATAAGAATTCAAGACAGGTTAAAGAAGACTATGATGTTGATAAGAGATCTGGTTCAAATTTGTGCGATAGTAAAAGGAAGAGTATTAGGCAAAGCAGAAAAAATAATAATAATGAGCGTAGTACCGTAACAGCCAAAAATGAACAAAAAATTGTTAACTATAACATCAACAAAAATCCTAGTCAAAACCAAAATAAAGATGTAACCAAAGTAGAAACGAAAAGTCGACTTGTAGAAAGAAAAATACCAATTAAAAAGAAAATTAGTTTTGGAGATATGCTTAACCGTATTACTGAAACCACTATTGAGGAAGTCAAAGATAGTACTAAAAAAGACAAAAAACTAGCCTTAGTAGTTTCAGGCAATAAAAAAACTATAGTGCGGAATCAAAATAAAGGCCGAACCAGAAGGAATATGAAAACGAAACCTGTACAAAGAAAAGAACCAATGAAAGAGAAGGCGAATTTCGAAGATATTGTCGAAAATGATGTTGAAAAAAATATCGAAGATAGTGCTGAAGAAGTCGAACAACTAGCTTCATTAGTTACAGACAAAAAAAACACTGTTATGGAACACAATGAAGAGCCAAAACAACAGAATAAAAATCCAGTAGTGAAACCATTGGCGAAAGAATTCCATAAGCACATTGACAATATTAAAACCATATTGTGTTGGTCAAACGCAACGCCAATTCGTCGTTTTGAAAGAATCGGCTATGAATGCGCCTTCTGCGAGGTTGAATTTCATAAACCGGATGATTTAAAAATGCACACTCTGGATTGCCACCGCGGTTCTTCGGAGGCTTATTTCATGAAAAAGAACGACATGACGAATTTCTTTGTCAAATTGGACATCACAGACTTACAGTGCTTCATATGCTGTGAAAAGTTATACGATGTTGACGCTCTAATCAGTCATCTGATGATAAATCACGAAAAATCTATGCACGTGGATATCAAGAACCACATAGTGCCGTTCAAGTTTGATAAAAACGACCCCGATACACTCACATGTTACATGTGCTCCTGTACCCAATCAAAGTTTAAAATGCTTCTAGAACACGTCATCACGAACCATTGCCGCAACTACATTTGCGAAATTTGCGAAACTGGATTCGTCAATTACAGAAAGCTACAGTATCATTTGAGGATCCACGCGAAAGGCACGTACAAGTGCCGTTATTGCGACAGCATCTTTGAAACGGTAACTAAAAAGAATACCCACGAAAAGAAACACCGCGGCGTCAAATTCAAATGCTCTCTTTGTATGGAAAAGTTCAACGATTACTTTGCGAAGCAAAGGCACATGGATTCCGAGCACGGCATAGCACCGCCGAAGATTGTCTGCAAAGCTTGCAGCCGGGTTTTCACTTGCCGCTTATTCTATAGTAATCACGTGAATAAACATCATTTGATGATCAGAAAGCACTCATGCTCAGAATGCGATATGAAGTTTTATAAGAGGCGTGAGTTGAAGTATCATATGCTGAAGCACACGAGTGTCAAGGATTTTCAATGCGAAATATGCTACAAAATGTTCACGCGGAAGACTTACCTCGTCCAACATATACGAAATCACGAGGACGACTTTAGGTTCACGTGCGAACGATGTGGGAACCGTTTCTTGCAGAAGATCCAATGGAAGACACACATGCTTCAAGTTCACCATGAAACAGTTAACTAACTTGCTTGTTTATCATCTCTCAAGTTCAACATATGGTCAATATAATAAACGCATTTCATGCGTTAATCATTTGTGTTTTTGAACGTATGTATGTATACGTTATTAGATGTGATTATTTCGCATCAAAGCGAAGTATTAATGTGACCAATTTTATGTTTATACTATTGGGAAGTTATTTTGTTACTCTAAATCAAAATAAAGATGCATACGTACTCACATGAAATTCCCGTGATATCTTGCCGAAGTCATTATATTATAGACAATCTATTATCAGCAGCACTCAGTGAAAATACTGCCATTTATGTCGATATTGTCGCCAACTAAGCGGCTGTGAACTAAGTGTGTGTGACTAATTTATTGCAGACAATATATTGTCAGCAGCGCCCTGTAAAAGCCGATAGTTCTGACATCTAGGCGTTAGCGTTGGCAACTAGGCAGCCGAGCTCTCATTAGTTGAGTAAGAATATTTTGTCACCACCACGTTAAAGGACATGCTATGCTATGACATGGGTTTGCTAGTTCTATATAAACCAAGTATATGAGGCGGGGGCTCAGTCACGTCCACATTGTCGTATATGTAGTTAACACTATATTAACCTTTGCCCGTTGACTATGAATTGACGTAATCAGAATTATTTTCAAAACTACCTAATTAATAATACTTCACGCGAAAAATTTAATTGTCTTATACGATGTTACGCTTGAGAAAATTAAATATAATTCCATCTGGAATATTATACCAATAACCATAGGGATTTTCATTGCAGTCGGTACAGAGATGGATAGACAGGTAGATGACAAGTCCGTAGTTTTCGTCTTTATAAAATCTCCATGGGATACTTGTGAGAGGGTACGCATCGAAAAACTACCTTTATTTTTCAAAATGTATGTATTTCCTCTTGTCTATATCTAAATTTAGATCTATTCATTAGTTTATGTTAATGATAGCCTAACTTTTCCGCCTGCAATGTAATATACACACATCAACACTGTCTAGGGATATTTTGAATT
>DWMG01004118.1:0-11223 GCA_018244855.1 Elbella merops | reverse complement strand
ACCTGCTCTCCAGAACATAAATCGCCTTAAATAAAACTTATATTCACAGTGCCGCATTGAAAGAGTGGCATTGCGTTTATATTTACACCCGGGATTAGTAAATCTGGAACAATGCGTAATTACTCCGTTCTTGTTATTCCATTACAATATACAATATTATACATTTCATTTTCCCTTTGTGTGTTTAGCTTGAACGAGCTTAGCATTGCAGATGTCGTTGTAGACATAATTAGGTGATATAATAACATCATTATAATTTTTTTTTTATCATACGATAGGTTAGAGTTTGGTCGCGATCCGGCCTCATGGAAAGCGCTGATGCATCCTAAGATGGACCACGCATGCCTATTCACCTTTGTTTTGAAGAGTCCTAGGTTGTATGGAATTTAAGAACGCGTAAAATAGCGAAGAGCTTCTCTTAAAAAGATTCAAGTATACTACGAAGAGATTTGAAGAGGGTGATAAATGTAAAAGCTGATAAATGTAAAAGGTGTGCAAGGAGAGAGATAGTTGACAGTCGATGATCTCTGCCTACCCCTTAAGGAACTTGACGGATTGATTGACTATTTTAAGGATTCAGTCTAAAGCATTCGTTATAACATACTCTGTAGTTACCTAATGTTCTCTGCTAAAGACATATATGTAAGTAAATAGTTGTTTAGAGGAAACTGTGTGATGGAACGTTCGAGACGGGCCGGGGACGGGCGCCGCACTAGGAGTACTGGAGTCGGATCGCAGTAGAGTAATTAATTATTTGATCGCCTGTGTTGGTAATAAAGGTGCTCATCAATGATTCAGCGTCGCAAACGAAGAGCGTGCGGCGCGGGCATTATCCGCCATAAGACATCATAAACGGGGCCACCATCATCTGCTCTTATAAAAAATTCATGTTCATCTCACATTTCGGCGCCCCTCTTAATTTCGCGTGAGTCTCTTCTAGGTTCGTGTAAAAACTTCGGGTGTCTTTTTATGACTTTTACTGCGGTATAATTGGGAGGGGCGAGTGCCGACGTCCCGGAGGTGACATAAATACACCCCCCATACTCCGTGCTTTCAACTACCCCCGCTTTAATCCCATGTAAGACTATACACGAGGAAGTGGCGCATTAAAATTTCTTGGCAACTAACTATGAGCTTAGATTACACGAAAGTAAACAGCTTTTGGGATTGTTCATAAAATATAACGGAACCCATTTATTTTGGTTTTATATTATTTTAGATGCAGCCTACGTAATTCCTATACTACCTATATACGTGTTCCAATTTTCATCTGTTCTTATCCATACTAATGAGACGTATACAACACTCCTACAACATAAATAAATCTTAAAATACTAGTCTATATAAAGCATTCGTATGAGCTCGAATCCCCGAAGAGTTAGTCGCAAATGGGTTTTGCAGGGCTTACTATTATCTATTTTCTACTATTCTCAGTAAAATAAAGTTCATGGGTTCACATGGTTCAAAAATTAAACGTGATTATCATACAGTACGTATAAAGTGTATTGATTCAGTTATTGTAAAATTAGTAAACGATTTAGAATTGTACAATAGCAAAGCTAATGAATACCTAATTGTTTTAGGGTGTGCACCAAAAGAGGGTAATTAAAGTTAGTAGATTTTTTAAAAAGTACTTTTCAATGACCTATTCGATTCTATATTGACAAAAACTTCTAAATGTAGTGCAAAATATTGTAAGGCAAAACGTGCTTTCCCTTAGACGTTAATAAAAATAAAGAAGCTGGAAAAACAGGAGTAATATTGACGTGGAGGTTCCAATATCAAAGAGAAGTGTAGTCGCAGTGAGTCCGCAAATGCGATTTCAATTTTAGAGTAGTGATGTGCGAGGTGGCGCTGGCGGCGGGGGGAGGGCCGCGCATGTATTTATTTGCAAATACCGTATAGTTTTCAATATGTAGAGGCGCGTACCCGCCTGTCTATCTTCTCCAATATCACTTGTCCCGACACGTCAACTAGACGGCGGCGTTATGCAATGTGATCGATTCACGCAGGAACCCCCAGAGGAGTCTCGCTCCACTCGGACTACCTATTATCAAATATTTTGCATATTCACCACTCTCTGCTACGTTGAGTATATCGTAAAAACTCTTGAAGACATTTCGATTACGCACGCGACTTTTCTCTGCGCCTAACCTCCAGACGCCGCATGATAGATGAGCCGTGCAAAAAACATATCCGTAATTGAGATTTCTATTACAAAATTGGAGTAGAGCGATCTGTTTTCTTTGCGTTCATGTTTGTTTACATAATGTGAGTGGCGGCGACGGCGTGCTATCGCGTTTCGGAAGCGTCAGCGGACGTCAATTTGTATATTGTCATTATTAGAGACGGCGCGGAAAGTTCGGCCGCTTCCATCCATCATAGTGTGACGGGTGGTCGGTCCGATAACGCCTAATACGTATTGATTTCCCACTTAGCGTTTTTCTTGGGCCGCGGTTCCACCCTTCCGTCCGCGCGGCTAACGAGCTGTTTGTCCTCCACTCGCGCTGTTCCGCGGCGCCTATCTCCGCCGCGCCACTACCTCCTCATCGAACTTGCTAAGACACGTTAATTACGTATAAATAAGACACTGGTTTTGAGAATAGGAAGAATTTATGAGTATATACATAGGTCCACATTAGCATTCCTAATGCTTATGAGCTATGTAGAAGGCGGACTCTCATAATCCGCTTACACGAGAAACTAGTGCACAACAGATAAAAAAGAATATTTCAAAATATACACCAAGGTAGGATCCATACATACGTGAGTAACGTATATAATAATTCTTAGACAGGGGTACATTTACCTAAATGTTGAAGAAAAAGATTGCGTCACCAAGGTCCCCGGTGGGGGTGGGAGGCGAGAACAATGGTTTCGGTTCTCACACGTGTGGAGGATTATTTGCATTCGGAAATAAAGAGAGGAATGATAAAAGAAAGGCGCGAGCGAGGTCCCACCGCCCGGGGCTGGTGTGGGAAGTAGGCAGGGGCGGGGTGGCAGGGTGGGGGCTCGTTACGCGAACAATGGAGAAATAATGTACAGATTGCAGTGAGCGATGCGCCCAGCGCGACTCAGGTGTCTTAGCTCTCCCGCGGACATCGCGCCTCGTATCGAACGGCTACCACGTACCTACCGGCTTGTAGCGTGCCGCGATCCTTAGCATTGAACAATCGTAACTAACATTGACAAATTAATGTTGATAACAGATCCGTTAAACTTAATATTTTTATAATAAATTGTGTTTGGAAATATAAAGCTTGTGCGCTCTCATTTTTTAGTTAACCCAGACAGTTTACTCCAAATGTCAACTAATGTATTAATATACAAACAGTAGAAATTTACAAATATTTAGTAATATTAATTTACTTCTGTTAATTATAAAAAAAATATTATTTTTTTATAATTTACTTCTTCAGACCATTTTTATAAATGTTCGCTTATGACCGATAGGTACAATTTAGATTTCATCAAGCATTATTTAAGGTTCAATTTTCATATATCAAGGCATCTGCCCTTTTGCATCTGCAATTTTAAGATATCAAAGCTGTGCCCTGCGATCTCCAACCCGCATGCCCAGCGTGGAGATTACGGGCACCCCCTTTTGGGAGGCCTATGTCCAGCAGTGGACTGAGATAGGCTGATAATGATGATGATGAACAACTGCCTCATTGGTCGAATAGATGCAAGCGCGACTGCCGATCGGAAGGTCCTGGGTTCAAATATCGGGTCGAGTACTATTGGAATTTACTAATTTAGATTTTTTAGTAGTGGCTCGGAGGCTGGAAATGTTCTCAGTGTATGGTAGGTAATGGGCTCACTCCCAATTCCATGGGACTTAAACGTAACTGGTGAAACGTGGGAATGTAATACACTCCCTTGCCTCCCCCTTCTGGGATTACAGGCATGATGTTACGTTTAAGAAATCTATATGCAACTAGCGGATCAAATATTTCATTGAATGTGGCACAAATATTAGTTCACGTTGGCACACACTTTTGCTGCATGCGTAGGTACACGTCCTCTACATCGGTCAATAGATTCAAACAGGTGTCATTTTAATAATCCAGGCTGATCGGCGCGAGGCCGACCTCGTAAAGGATGGCTCGGTAGGAAGCGCGGGCAATCACAATACAATCACCGTATCCTTGCGTGACACCGAAAACGTCCTCGCTTGTAAGTATAAATTAATCCATTTAGAGCGCTGCCCGGCACCGGCCGCACCGATTAGCGGAAACGTCTACTTAACTAATTGAACCCCGGGTGGTTTTAACAGAATGGATAGCGGTGATTACGGCTGACGGCTCGCTCTCGTGTGAGGAGCGCGGCCGGGCCCGGAGCGGCGCGTACGCAACTACGCACTTATATGTACCTACACGTTCGGCCCTTCCAATATTAGTTTGGGAAGTAGCAAGTATGGGAAGTAAGAAGTAAGTAAGTATTTACCTGTGTTTTACCACCCATCTCAACTAAATAGTTCGGACACTGGCTGGTAGGAGAGGTGCTAATAGGTTTCCAATGTGCGTGCGTTTATAAAAAAAGAGGTGAATGTAGAAAAAGCACATCATTTCTGTTAGGATGGAATATTTGGCAATCGGTGGTCTCTGCATACGCTTTAAGGGACCTGGCGTGATGACGTAATAATTATTATTTAGTTTTTATTGTTTAGTTAAAACTAGATTTCACGCGGCGTAAATACTGGAACTCTTCACCGGACCATCCAGGGCGACGGTGAATATATCCAGAAGACGTGAGATTAGAAGCACGAAGTGCGTAGGCGATGTGTTGGGATTCGTCACACTGTCGACATGACGAACACACATAATTATTATGTAACTAATATCTGCCAATAGCGCGCACACACGAAAGTCACAAACGAAGTGTTGCAGTTATAAGTTATTCATGACTTAGCAGAAATTAACAGCAAAAAGCGATGTCATCAATTTATTATTCACGTCATGTTTTATACTTGTACCAAATGAAGCTACTTATCGACTTAGTTAAATATCGAACATATGGAGTGGAAAATTTCATTTGACGTTTCATTTGTTTTTTTTTCTTGTTACATTCTTTATGCTATTGACAGCCTCGTCGGTCGAGTGGTTGCAACCGTGAGTGATAATCGAGAGGTCCGGGGTTCGATCCTCGGGTTGAGCAGTTTTATTGGGTGTTTCTAGTTGGAAATTCCCAGTAGTATCTCGATGACTGGAGTTAGGTCCAGTGTTTGGCAAAAGGCTCGACCCCTGTTCCATGGGACGTATACTAGGTATAACTGGTGAAAATTGGGAGAAATACACTACCCTGCCTACCCCTGCGAAGAAAATCAATCGTGATTTATATTAAATTATTTGTCATTACAAAGTTCACGATACCGAAATTGGAATAAAAAACCTTTACGAATGTTGTACATTTATTGAATAATACGTTTATACTTTGCGACTAAAATAACTAATTTAAAACATAATTGGCTGTAGGTATGTTTTTTGTAGTCAAATAAGAAAACCAATTTTCCGAACCGATGGTTGGGGAAAAAAATAACGTGAATGTTATTAAAAACTGTTAGATAAGATGACGTAGTCACGCGCAGAGCAATACGCAGCTGAAACGTTTAATACCTTCGTTCACGTAACGCGTTTACGGTTAAAATGGAAACATTTCACTAGTCTGTTAGAAAACATTACGATAAAAACGACCTAATTATTATTAGAAGTGTCAATAAAGTTGCGTGACAATGGCAAGGCTGCAGTTTTGGATCTAAATAAGTTAAAGAAATATACCTCAATGCTCTCTGCTAATGGCGTATAGATCTGGATATGAGGTTGTTAATGATATGTCTATTTAATTAACCAGCAATTTCAATAAACACCCTTTAGATTTTACATTATTTCAGTCACAAGTAGAAAAATAATCAACCCAGTCGTTTTAAAAATGGCTTAGCGGTACTACCATCTTTATACCAGTATACTGGTATTTAGCTTTAAACCTGCGAACTTCTCAGTAATTTCTAAAAGTAACGATTTAAGTATAAAAACGCGCCCTAACGTATAAAAACTGAATAAAACAACAAACCAATCGTAAACCGTTAAGTTTTGGCTACATAATACGTACAATACAGTACAGTAGGTAGATAAGTCATGCAGGACATATGCAAAACAAGAGAACCACTCGAGGTTATTGTGCAAGTTCGCAACCCGAATAGTTAATACGATTTCGTGAAACACCAACCGCCATTTCAGCGGTATATTATTCAGGGGCGGCTTATACGATAGTCACATGTTTGTAAGCCGGCGAGCCCCGCGACATTTTAATAACATTGATCAAATAGAACAAAGTATGTGGACCGAGCACTCGACGGAGATGAAAGTTAAAAGGGTCGCGAGGGGGGCGGAGTAGTGCGCGGGGATCGGGGCGGCGCGGAGCGGGTTGAATGTCTTATTCCCTCCACAATTCAGAGGTATTTCGTGTTTTTCATACGCAAATATATCCTCGTTACCGCGGCACACGTGAGCCCGCGATTGCGTGTGCGCCTAGGACGCGCGCGGGCGGCGAGACGCGGGCGTGCGATTGCCCGGGAGGGGAACTACGTACTCGTACGTGCGATAATCAAGCGGGCCCCGGCTTTACTGCTGGCGGACATTTTTTTGGAGAACTATGATTTATACCTTACACCTTGGACAGATAATTATTTTTTTAGTTTAACTACTTAATGCGAATGTTAATCTATGCAGGCGTTGAGAGACACCAGATAGTCATTTTTCATTTAATTTTTCAACCAATCCTAACATAATATATATATAATAAGCAAGAAATACAATTTATCAAATAACCAACAGCATGTGCGACCGCTGATCGAGAGGTGTTGGGTTCGATTTCCATGTCGAGTATCTTTGGATATTTCTTAGATTTTCTAGTAGAAGCTCGGAGTCTGGATTTATGTCTAATGTAAGACAATAGGTTATTCCATGTAGGACGTAAACTAGTGAAACATGGGAATGTACTACACTCTTTTGCCTACCTCTTTGTGGGATTACAGGCGTGATGTTAAGTTACCTAAGCTGTTGTAAACTGCTGTAAACTGGTCTTAAGTTTCGTTCCAATCACAGTCGTTTAAAAAAACTATTCAGCTAGGCGCGACTCATTGCAAGCACTTGCAGGAATGAGATTAAATTTAAGAAGTTTTTTCATTTACATGCCGGTCTCTTAGTTATTTGCCGCCGGAGATCACTTAACCCATCAATTAGTCATGGAAATGGAGATTTCGTGGTAACGTTGCCTATTCAGTTGTTTTACTCTACAAAAAATCTCGATTTCAAAAATTGGCAACGATTCAATGATCCCATACAATATATTATTCTTAATTTTGAGTGACTAAGTTATTTTACTTATACAAGAAAGCTGTTGACACATTAATGAGTTTGCTTGAAGCAATTATAGTTTTTTGCCACTACGCTTTTTATGATATTATTCTGATTCAGCACACATTAACAGTGAAATTTGTTGCACAAATATTTTTTTTTATAACTTGACTTAGTAACAGATTATAACCAAAATTGTTTTAACATATTTAGTATTATACACGCATTAAAATGTAAATAAAAGAACTATAAATATGAGTATTAACTAGTTAAATATAAAAACTTTGCTCTGGAACCTGAAAAGTCAACAAAGGACCATTCATAAAAAAAACAATTAAACAATTCGTTAATGGAGGAGAAATATGACTTGTTGGTCGAGTGGATGTAAGCGCGACTGTCGATCGGGAGGTCCTAAGTTCAAATACTGGGTACTATAGGATTATTCTAATTTAGACTTTCTAGTAATAACTCAGAGCCTGGATTTGTACCCGGCCTTTGGTAATAGGCTCATCACCTATTCCATAGGATGTAAACGTAACTGTTGAACCATGGGAGTGTACTACACTCCTTTGCCTACCCCTTCAAGGATTACAGGTGTGATGTTACATTTAAAAATGAAAAATATTCCAAACAAATTTCTATAAATATATTATATTATCATAGATTAGGTAGAGAGCACATAGTGCCACAGATCTGTTTACTTACAGGCTTGTTAAGCTTTTACACTCATCACTCTCTTTATTCCTCTTACATACATAGATAAAAAACCAAGAAATTCCAACACAGACAACACAAAATAATTACAGTATTAAAATATCTACCTATATTTAAATTAAATGCTATATTTGCTGGTGGCCATCACTAGCTGCAAGCTGTTGAAACTCACACAGTACTTTCAAAGACAAGCTAAAAATCTGATTTGTTTGTTATTGTGTGATAACCATCATTTAGTAATGTCAGAGGTCATAAGGGTAGTTTAAAAACCTTTTGAACAACGAGGTATGCATCTTTGGTCAATACAAGGACTTCAGTTTTACTTGAAGTATCAAATGTCTAGAAGGTTCTATTATATAAGACACTGACACTTTAACAACCGGTATTTGGTTCATATGAGAGACAAATACAGTAATAATATACTGGATTGGAAATAATAATTGATAACATATTTCAGCACTGAAATTTCAGTTTGAGTTGATTGTAAAGGTAAGTTACTAAACTAAGTTACACTTAGTGAGCAAATGTTGTAGACATGTCCCATCTCAGAGGCGAGTGAGAAGGGAAGATCATTTGGATAAAAAGGCATAATATAAATGATCAGGTGAGAATGATTCTGTTATTTGGTACATTAAGCAATCAATCCTTATTATTGTTAGATGATGGCACAATATGGAAAATTTCATCACGGTTAGTATTTCCGAAAAATGTTGATCACTTAAATAATGTCTCCAGTAAGTATGAAGACTTAATACTGAAATGCTGCATTCAAAATTCACATTGTAAATATATGCTCCCATGCACTCACACATATGGCAAGACTTTATATAAATTAGTATGTAAACAAATTATTTTGTACCGAAACCCAATAATACCAGGACCTCACATTCAGTTGTCGCACTTGCCACTACTGGACCAGTGACATAGTCGGACCAATTTGCATTGAGAAACTATGATTTATTCTGAGCGTGACCTACTCACCTACTAGTGGCAGAGAACTATTCATATATAGAGATTAGCTTTTAAAATTACACGTAACCAGTTATCTATGCACTGATTGTTGATATTATATGTGATCATGAGGTGCTTTACAGGTTGGAAGAGAGAATCAAGAGCCAAATATCTCAATTCTGACAGAACTGCTATGCTTCTACTATATTAAGGCATGAATCACTTCACATTCATTTATTATATATCTCGTTCTTTTCATAGACAGGTTCAAAGTTAATGTTTATTTAGGATGGACTAAGATTTCCATTTACAATTATTACATTTAACTTATGATAGCCTAGTGTTTAAGAATTCAGCTCCTCACTCTGGGGGTGCTGGGGTCAAATTATGCAATATTAGTGTTTATCTGTGTGTATAAGTTAAGCAGTATTTATCAAAGGCATTTGATACCCTCGGCTCTACATACCCTTTAAACATAACACCTTTGTACACTATTTTAATTTTTACCTATATTTTATATGATTGAAAGGAGAAGACATTTGGAAGGATATAACCCATTCATTTATAAAACAAAAAATAAAAAAAATTACACCGTAATCCAGATATCTCACAAGTTATTCTCCAACATTACTTCAACAGTTGATGGTAAGTGATCAGTCAATGTGGAGTCACAATCAATTATTGATATATTTTGACCATAACAAATTTGCTTACTTTATATGGAATGGTATTAATATTCAAAATACATAAAAATTGTTAAACATTATGTCACCTACCTCATTTTTATCGAATTGTTGTAGTTGCCTGTCATTTCTTTGTTTTTCATATAAGGCTCGAGCTAAAGCACTTCTAGGCCGATACAGTCCGTTCAGTCCCGAACCACCTGACATCTTATCATCCTTATAATCCTCACCAGTATGTACTTCCCAATTTACGTTCAAGTCTTCATTACTTGTACATATATGTTTGCTTTCCTTTTGATAATAACAGTACAAATCAGTTCTTGTGCACACGTTTCTCGTGAACAATAGTTCAGTAAACAAACACGATAAGAACAGTAAATGGAAAACATACATTTAAGAAATACACTACTATTCGTTGGTACTGTACCTGTACTTTTGACCTATAACCTCCAAAACACAGACTTATTAGGTTTTATGTGAAACTTTATTTATATACTACATGATTTGTTAGTTACATATACAAATTCGTATGTTGGGTGTTAAGAAAATCGTAAATATTACAACAAGTGTTACGTTTTTGTTGTCAGTAGAAGTGTCAATGTCAAGTTGATGTTTATATTCTGCACGTAGAGAGGGCGTGATTTTCAATTCTAAGATATTAGGGAAGATAGTTGGATGAAAATTTTAAGCAACTGAAAAGAAATGCACTGTTTGATTTCTTTTCTTTTTCTACAAATATTGTTATAAATCACCTTTCAGGTGAAATATCTTGGAATAAGGTAATAATCGTAGCTAAAGGCTTTAATGTTGGCAAAAGGTGGAACAATAAGAAAGAATCGTATTTTATTAATTCAATTAGCTGAGATCGTTATACATCATGCCCTTGCTAATATACCTAATTTGATTACTGCAATGTCAATTTATTAAGATAATAATTGATCAAGTGTATGTTTTTAAAATAGCCATTACAAAGATAAATCAGATATTTATAGCACACTTAATATATTGTATTAAATGTGTTCGTTACAAAAATAGTTTAAATTTTAGATGGGCTTTTTTATTGTAAGCTTGTAAATGATTAAATTGTTAATATGCAGTTAATTATGGATTGTAAAAATGTATTAAAAAATTAAAAATAAATCAACAATTCCAATATAATTGTACTAACCGTTTGTTGCTTAGACTCTACCGATGCTCTTGCTACAATTTCACGTAGAACGGTATTCATCATTTTGCTTTCACTAACTTCACCGCAACCTCAATAGGTAGGTAGTTGTTTTAAGATAAACCGTTTATCTTCTGGCCGGTAATATTTTGAACTGTTCGAAAGTGCACTGACAAGGATGGAGTATTTAACTCGACTACAAGACTTCCCGGTGTATTCTTTGGTGAGAGGTGAACAATTTTCTTGATTTATTTGTACGAAAGGCCACTGTTTGAGATCCGAATCCCGGTTCGGCCTTGGCCGTGACCGACCATTCACTGTCTCACCACAGCGCAACGTTATTTGTAGTGGCGGC
>DWMG01004117.1:0-11225 GCA_018244855.1 Elbella merops | reverse complement strand
GTTTTTTAGTTCGTGGACAACATGAAAGGGAAATATTTTCAAGTAATTGTTTCATGCTTTTGGAGACTAGAAACTATAATAAGATTACGGTTTTTATGATACAATACCACAATAAATATGCAAGATAAACCAAACTGATGGAGAGATTACCATTATCAAGAAGGGAGAAGGGAGTCCAGAAAGAGAGACAACAAACACATGTTGTATAAATAATGTGCCATTGTTGAGTATATCCGTTGCTTAGTACAGATATAGTGATTGCTGGGTCGGAGGTTATATTTTCAGTTCCCATTCAAGACAAATAATTGTGTTATGGGCAAGTTTGCATATTTTGTATTTAAAGATACAATGGAAATATATTAGACAATATTTCTATGTATATCAGATGTTAGTTTACCGTATTATGGTACGACATACGACAATGGACGTGAATGACCCGTCGCACTAAAAAATGAATTTTCTCACGACAATTCCAGCTGGCGCTTAATAGCTTCCTACATACCGTGTATCAATCAAAAAAGTTCAAGTGTGAGTTAAAAATCCTATAAATTGTACGAATTAAAGTAAATAAATAAAGCGTAATATCATACCTGCAATCTCAGAGGACATAGGCACAGAGTGAATTACACTCCTATGTCATTCTAAACATCCCCGACCCGGGAATCGACTCCAATAAATACCTCTCAAAAAGCTGTCGCACTTGCTACCACTATACCAACGAGGCAGTCAAATAAATAGTCCAAAACTAACTAAAAAGACACCGCATTTAGGTTCCTCCAGTTCCTTCTATCATCATCATCATCAGCTTGTCTCAGTCCACTGTTGGACATAGGCCTCCCTCAAAGGGGGTTTATGCCCATAATCTCCATAAGTTCCTTCTATAGTTTTTCTAATTACAAAATAACTCATCATTATCAAAACTTTTTTTTCCAACCCTCTTATCTTTCCATTGTTAGAATATGATTTTTGAGATTTTTTATAAACTCTAAGATGTACAGATTTCCTCGCGACGTTTTGCTTCATCTTTATAGTAAATGATATTTAATATTAAAACGCCCATTTTTGTATATAGTCGTGCGCCATGGACTTGAATCCAAAACCCAGAGTGCGAGACGAAATTCTAAACAACTAGCCTATCATCAACTCTTATATCGTCCCAACGTCGCACACGAGCCCCCTCTCCCAATGAGATCGGTTAACGCCACAATTTGCCACGCTGGCAACGT
This sequence comes from Elbella merops, assembly GCA_018244855.1. Taxonomy (NCBI): domain Eukaryota; kingdom Metazoa; phylum Arthropoda; class Insecta; order Lepidoptera; family Hesperiidae; genus Elbella; species Elbella merops. Next base: position 9,999 of record DWMG01004117.1, on the reverse strand, counting down.
GCGGGTTGACAGACTCTAATAGTCTGTACAGTCATGTAGAAAATGTAAATATGGACTTACAGTATAGTCTGACACGGTATTTTTTCTTCGGAACAGTTTTTTCAGAGGCGTTTCAATAAGGCCGTCATGATTGACATTTCACTTAAGAGCTGGCTCGATCTAGATGCCTTTGTGGATGGCATCGTCACTTTGATAGATGACTGTACCTGACGCGATATTTGTACGAGCTCGTTTGCTGTCGTTTTATATCACCACATTATTGCGATCCTTAGCAGACTGATTGATAGCAGCTATTTAAAACTAAAACATCATTATTCTTGGGTTAAGGAATATTGATATAGCAACAGTGTTTTTCTACAACTGGGTGCATATTACTCCCTGCCTGCCGCACAAGGGACCTGGCATGAAGATATGTATGTACTCGTATATTTAATAAGCTACCGGTTATGGAGAATTCGATACGATTGTAGGTATTTCTATGATGCTCGAACACAATGTGTTAGGTACATGTAGTTCCAAAGAATAAACAAGTCCTTTAATAATGTTTCTATGGAGCTATACTTATTAATGGTAATTTTGTAATTAACGGAATTATTACTTCCTCCTGGAATTTAAATTCGTAGCGATAAACCATTAGCAGCAATAAGATAAAAATATAATGCATATTTTTGGTTAAAAAAAGAAATTAATTATTTTTAATATGTGCTTTGGAAATCGAAGTTTAGTGGCTAGCGCTTCACAATGTTGTAGCTTTGTGCTTTTGGTGTGTTTAGGACCTATGGCATTTCAAATCTAGTTCTTAAAGATAATAAGAACCTTTAAAAACAAAACAAATACCAAAAAGTTAATATTTAGCCTTTAAAGGTAACTTAAACCTTTAAAAGCTAAACTTTTTAAATTCACACTATTTTAAAGACACAAAGACACATCAATGAGATGAAATGAAACGAGAACTGAGAACTACGGAATGAGAACTATGAAATGAGAACTACGGAACTTGGAATTCCGGAATAATGTATTGGACATTATTCTTACACTTACAATTGCTTAGCCTAAATTTAAAAAGTTTTTAAACTATAACCCTGAATGTACGATAAGAACACTAAATACGCAATTCTTTAAGCATTTGTTGATCAGCTAATCATTTATCATAATCATTTGGGGCTAATCCACAATAATTTTGTATTTACATTTGAGTATGTTTCGCGCCCGAAGACTTGTCCATAGACAATAATTAGTATTCAAGCACACACGCAACCTACACGCGTATAACGTATCTATACACTTACGTATGTACACGGGCACAACGTACACGCGCGCACACATATGCACGAACACGCAACCATACGCACGAACATGTACACACACGCGCAAAGACGCACACACACGCGCAAACATGCACCCATACGCATTCACACGTATACGCACGCATCGTTTGCAAATAAAACATAATGACATATGTAAAGCAAATAGTCAAATTGTACTTCGGCTCTGGAAAACATTCAACGAACCCCAGTGAAGAGGGTCCCGACAGATGGACTGGACGGGCTGAATTTATTCACGTAGTTTACACAACACATGAGGTTGTAAATGCTTAATGGTTCCGATATAATTTGTTAAAAACAAATACAGGAAGACCATATAGTCGCTGATACATGTTTGCAGAGGGCCAACGGATGCAATAATTAGAATTTCCTAGACTTTTCTTGACAGTCCCGTTGGAGATTTTCAAAGGATTTATTGTGCCAAAATTAAAATTAATTATGTACACATATCGTACCTCGGGCAGACATTGCAGTTAGGTAGAAACAATTTTGAGAGGGAGGCCAAGAGAAGAATTCAACTGGGCTGGGCAGCATTTGGTAAGCTAGGTGGAGTCTTCTCGTCATCCTTATTGCAGAGTTTGAAAACTAAAGTTTTCAACCAGTGCATCCTACCAGTCATGACATACGGAGCTGAAACGTGGACAATCACGGTGCGCCTAGTCCACCAGTTCAAAGTCGCTCAGCGAGCTATGGAGCCAGCTATGCTCGGAGTCTCTCTGTAGGATAAGATCAGAAATGATACTATCCGACAGAGTACCAAAGTCACCGACATAGCTCAAAGGATTAGCTCGCTGAAGTGACAATGGGCTGGGCATATCTAGCGGTGGAATAGGCGAGTTCTGGAGTGGACACCGCGGCTCAGCAAACGTAGTGTAGGACGCCCTCCGGCCAGGTGGGATGACGATCTGGGAAAGGCTGCAGGCAGATGCTGGATGCGACAAGTCGAGGACAGGGCGCGATGGCGCTCATGGGGGGAGGCCTATGTCCAGCAGTGGACTGAAATAGGCTGATGATGATGTAAATGTACTAAAATAAAGAAAAAGATGGACTTTTTGAATAAAAAATGTAAATGTCGATTACAGATTGTGAAATTATAAGATTTCATGCCAAGTTTGATATTCTTGATACAACGATTTCTGAACCGAAATTAAACACAGCTGTTTAAATAAAATAATGTAAAAAAGTTGATCGCCGTTTTAAATAAAGAAAATAACCATTCGATTTCTGATTTTAAAGTATTTAGGTATTGATTGAGAAAAATTAAGTGTTTCGACACATTAATTAAATTGATATTTTAGATTCGTGATAGATTAATTGAATATTGATAGAATAAGCAAAATAAATATACATTTTGAAGTTACATATATCTGGGACTGGATATATTACTTGTGTGCCACCCTAAATCCTTGGTTAAACATTAAACAGCTACATTCAAAGTGTAACTTTATTGGACCCGCATAAAAGTAAAACCCGGGCCTTCTCGTGTGATCTCGAAACTCATAGAACTTAGCTGATTTTTGACTAAAAGTTTTTATGGGCTTAATTTTGCTACTTGCCGAAATTTTCATCAAATTGATGTATTATATTAAATCTTGTATAGTAGGTAAGTAGGGACAGCTGCAAATAAAGTAATGCACAAAATAGCTGCCATGATTTTGGATATAAGAAGCTATTGTAGCTTCGAGACAATAAAATCAACAGTGATGCGACAAATAACGTAAAAGGTACGTTATCGGCGTGTTTCTCTTCTGCGGAGAATATTTTCATGGTATGAACAGAGAAACGCTATAAAGGAAAATCTGATGCTGGGTATTCGTTATATAAGCTTAAATCGATAGACTTAAAACTTCATCTACACTTCCACTGATGGGATGAGCTTTCCTTACAATATTGAAGGAGTAACGGCCATAACATTTCAAGCATGCGTGGAACTCACAGAGTTCGTACGCTTTGCAGAACATTATATAGAACTCTAAATGGACCAAATTTTCTCACCGAAGTTCATTTCGCCGTAATATCTACCACTAAATAAAAACTGCCGTACCCTTATAGTGGTATAATTAGAAAATTATAGAAATACCTAAGTCAATATCGAATTTAGGAAAGTAGAGTAAAGCCATTCGGAGAAAAGTTGCTTGAATATTCGCAACTTTAAATGATATAACAGTGTCTATTCCTGCAATCATGTCACCAAGTTACTACTAACTAATAATAATCTTATTAATAACTTATATTTGCTAACACTAACAATCATCCTACAGCTCCGTTTGAGATTTATTGGAGGCGTTTATGGCAGATAGTAACCTATGACTTCTGTCTACTCGTTTGCTACTGTCTTCATGTTAAAAAATATACGTAACACAGCCAGCTAACAATACGCATACATAATACATACATATGTTAGCAAATGCACACTTTGAATGTTAAGCTATAAAACCTTGGCATAATAATTTAACTTTAGGACCAAATCACCGACCCGATTTCCATACGAACAGTGATAGGGGAGCCAAACAAATTTTATCTTTAAAGTTTATTTTACGATATGTTCTTGTACGGCTAGCGTTTTACGGTCGCCCATATTACTAAATACTTTTGCTGAAAAGTAATTTTTCAGATCCAATGTACAGTTTGCTTGTAAATTTAACATATGATAATAAAGTTTTATTTTCTTGCACTGCTGAATTTTAGCAAATAACAAAAATATACGAGTAAGGTACGCAAATTCAAAAGGTTGAACTTTGTGCAGGCAGTTTAAAACACGGGGCAATCTGACCTCGTCTTTAAAAATAACGACGTAACTGTGATTGATATCAGACCGACAGGAATACGATATCTACTGTTAAATTTAGTATTCTAACGATGATGGAGTGAAAGTAATCGTATCTGTTTACTATTAAATGCTTCGTTCGTGGTTTATACACATGATTTTATGTGTACCGGGTTAACTCACGTATGTTTTTAAAAGTGGACAGACTAGTTTCCAACCTATACGAGAACATCGCTGAATATTTCTGCAACATTAATTTACCTCAAAGAATTTGGTTGGTGGTTATATTCCTTATTAGAGAAGTCAACTACTGTACTAAAAAACCATACCAGGAAGTGTAATAGTAAAGCGTGGTTTAACACTAGTTTTTTAAAAATAACATCAGAAAATTCTGGTGATGAGAATAAAACGCTCATTGATATTAAAACAGAACACATACTCAATACAAAATGCCTTTTTGGGGGAAACCTATAGCCACTGCGTTGAATATTTCAACAGTAATATGATAGACTGGAAAAATCTGAATAAAGCGATCGGCCGCTTCCGGTCCGCGCGTCGGAAAGCCAAATCTATCGGGACACATCTGCATATTCTTTATTGAACTGCAGCTATCGATTCATTGTTGAAGTAACGGCCAATATCTGCTGAAAAGTTAACCAATCAGATATAAACTTTACTGTTTAGTCAACAGTCAATAGAGGAGTTCAAAGCTGCATGGAAATAGTTGAAATAGTATAAAATATATACTTTAAGTAACTTAAGTACTTTAGTACTTTAGTATAAGTACTTTAGTATAAAATATAAAATATATGCATTATCACTAATAATAATCAATTAACACATGTTGGAACTGTACTGATTCATTCATCGTCAATGAACACATGTTGGAATTGTACTAAATCACCAATCATCAATTAACACATGTTGAAAATGTACTGAATCACTAATCATCAATTAACACATGTTGGAACTGTACTGAATCACAAATCATCAATTAACACATGTTGGAATTGTATTGAATCACCAATCATCCAATAACACATGTTGGAACTGTACTGAATTACCAATCATCAATTAACACATGTTGGAATTGTATTGAATCACCAATCATCCATTAACACATGTTGGAACTGTACTGAATTAGCAATCATCTATGAACACATGTTGGAACTGTACTGAATGACTAATCATCAATGAACACATTTTGGAACTGTACTGAATTAGCAATCATCAATGAACACATGTTGGAGCTGTACTGAATGACTAATCATCAATGAACACATGTTGGAACTGTACTGAATCACCAATCATCAAACACATGTTAATTGTGTGACAAAATAGTATATCATATTCAGTTTCATGAATAATTCTACATCGTACAGGATATATGAAATCCCTCAAGACGCATCTGTTCTTCTCTATCGGAGTACATCTATCGGCTTAATGTTGAAATAACGGGCAACACTCGCCTTTACCTTTTGAATAAGAAGCGCGATCCCTGATTTTTATATGAACTCACTTATCAGGTCTGCCCCTCAATATTTCGATCTCTTTGTGAATATTCGATATACATACAGACACAGCGGAGTATTTGTGACGTGGATCTTCAGATTTGCATTCCTTTTTCACTAGTAATTTATAGCGAGTTTTCTTTACGTGAGATTCTGAATAAGACCCATAACATTTTTCTTTCCATACACGACTCTGAGAGAGTTTCATTAAAAAAGAATCTGAAAAAGTTTGCATATTTCAGATTTTAACCAAAGTTCAGCAAAGTCGTTCAAAAGGATTCGTTTTGTCATTTATAACATTAATATGCAATGAAGACACTAGCATTGGAAAAAACAATTTGAATAAAGTCAAGATGACTTTGTACTTTAACGTGACCCAAGTCTTGAAGTAGTTAGAAAAGCAATAAAGGGGATAATTCAATAGCAAAATATAGTGTTCTGGACGATAAATACAGCCATTCGATTGGAATATTATTTTAAGCTATAGCCTTTTAAATACGACTTTATACCCAAGGAGAGGAATTTGACAGGGAAGGGGGTGACTATTATGTCTAAAATGTTACTTATGGTGTAAAAGTTGCAAAAAATATTAAAACGTTTTCCGTCTGAAGGTCCCCCCTTCATCATTGCCACTTATTATATAAAGGCAAGCTTTTACATATTTAAAGTACAGATTTTTTGCAATTAGTAAGTTTACTTTTTTGAGGAGAGTAACACATACACGTACACAGAGGAATTGCTTTAGACAGTGAATATATGTATGTACCTATATAGGTACAAATAAAAAGCACTGAAAAGACTCAGGGCGATATGCTAAGAATACTCCCACAGATCCATCTAGATGTAAACAAAATAAAAACAACATTATAAAACTAAAATAACAAAATAAAAGTATTAAAATAAAAAAAACAGGAACCAAACAAGTCATAGTCTCTAATAGTCGGCCGATAGTTGCCTGACGCACAAGACCTCACAAGGTTGTAGTGACGTACTAGGTGTCGGGAGTGCACTGCTATTAAACTGTACTATTCAACCAGGTTGTGTATAGACTTCACAGCTTCAATTAATTAGTTTATTTAATGTTCGTTGCAAACGGATTTGCGAGCCATTTAGCGCAAACCGCCTTGTAGTCTATTAACATTAGTTCAGCATCGTAATAGATCTTTTTATTATCTGTTTTACAGATCGTTTTATGATCAGTTCCAGATACTCATATGTAATACTCCAAAGAACTGCAAACTCTCACAATAGTACAAGTGGTGATGCCGGCCAAATGAAAGTGAACTATGCTTCTATAAGCGCATCCTGCTTTACCTAACAGGTTAGCTTTCTTTGTTGAAGAAGTCCAATATTTAAAAAGGAATCTCATACCCGTATACCTATAGTCCACGGCTTATGCTTAACAATATGCCAAGTACAGACAGTACAATTGGTTTTGGTAGGTTAGTCTTGAAACTACGGTTGGTTGGTACTCGTAGGTATATGAAGAGGTATATAGGATAGCAAAATACCGTAACCAGCAGGAGCAAATTTTAAGTTGTCTACAGAAACTGTTATAGCTTGACAATTGTAATAGAGAGGGAATGCAAGGGGAGTTTTCCTAATTCGTGTTTCCACCACACTATGGTGGACAGGATTTTGAAAATCATTGTTTTATACAGGTACAATACAAAAGAATTCGACAGTATTATAAACAATAAGCTATATACTATTTACATTTAGAAAAGAATCGAAGCATATTTAAAATAAAAAAAATCCTCTAAGGCGTTTAAAGTCTAACCACCCGCAGTTGGCCAGCGTAAGGGACTATAGCCTTAACCCACTCTTTCTGATAGGAGGTACGTGTCCAACAATGAAAAAACGAACTGGGGTAAAAAATTAAAAAAAGGTGAACTAACACCATAGAAAGCACCGAAAGTTCACGAGTTGGTTCGTCAATCAGTTTCAATTCTTAACCGCGCGCTAACGAGTCCACGTTAATGAGAAGGGTGGGTCATTCCCTTTAAATAATTAAATACGCCCCGCGCTAAGCGCGTAACTTTAATTTAGGTTCTCGCTACGGGGTCAGTAGTTTGAAAGATCGTATAACTTATTCTCCAAGACTCGTGTGTGTTCAAGCAACAATAGTAATTGGTAGAACGTGGCAATGTGCCACACTCCCCGTCTTACCCTTTCGGAGATTACAGGAATTTACGTTTTACGTTCAGTTGTTTCGGTTTGAAGATTGAAAATAACAGACATGGTCTTGAAGACGCGGTATTCCACATTAGTTTTTAGTGGTAAAAACTCGACTTTTCATTTGAGATAATATTTTAGCACTTGCGTTGTGGTACTATGTAGTATAGTAGTAGTACTTTTTCAAGCAGTACCTACTTCAGAACTAACTGATATCAGATAGAACAGGTTATGAGGTAAAGCAAGCGTAAAAGCGTAGATGTGAGCTGCACACTCGTTTGCTATTTCTATATAATAGTATGATAGGTAGGAAAACATTTCGCCTACACATTTTCACTGCAAATGGCTGTCATGTATGAAGCGACATCGCGTCAGTAAGACTATAACTAGCAACATACCATCGTACACTCGTAGAATGATTTTTAATATACATCGCTTCTAATACATCAATGCATTTACCGGCTGTGTAATATGTGATGGGCATAGGTATGTGTCCTGTGTCTGGTTACTATAACACAAGCTCTCTTGATGCGTACATTTGAATCAGATAACCGTGTGAATAGTATCATACTATTATTAATTGATACTCTGCGCTCACTCCCTATTACGTAAGTCACCTGACATAATTATATAACGCCATTACAAATAGACTAGTATAGCAGAATGGATATAAGTGATATAGAATTTTACTTTTAGATGAGGACATCCTGGAATTATTTATGAAAGAATGGATAGATACTTTCTGGGCGAGCGTGCCACAACCTAGGTTGCATCTCGCTTTCCATCGGATGAGATTGCAGCCAAATGCTAGCTTATTACTATTTAAAAAAAAATACGGATCTATTACGGATCTGCACAGAGGCGAATGCCAAAAGTTTGCGCCAAATAACACTACTGGGCCACCTTCGTTAATAACTAAGCAACGCTCAGCTCCGATAGATTAAACCCATTTAGATTATTTACAGGCACCTTAGGGTACAACGGCCATCTCAACTGGTAGCCCCCGTAGGGCACAACTTGCGACTGACAAGACAGGTGGCATGTGTCAAAGCCATTCCACTGTTAAACGCCTCGTGACTTTTGTATACATAATGATATTATGTACCGGCTAACCTTAAGCATTATTGACAAAGACAGCTAAATTGGTTTTAGACTTAATCAAGTTACTTCTTCATGAGCTCCTGTTTATTACAATATCCGTGGCAAACTTGCTGCAATCGGCGGGAGATCATGAAGAACCTCAAATAGGCACATCAATAACTCGGAAAAACATACGTGACTTAAGACCGTAATTTAATTAAATTCCAAAGTCGTTATAAAGAAAAACATAATAAAGAAGAAAAATTCGGAACTAATAAATCAAGTGAGATGAAGCTGACACATAAAAATGGTCAAGTTTACCTTTTTACTCTGCCAAACATACGGTTGAATGCTTTAATCGTTCAGTATTTAATTCCGCGAACTATTCACACTACCGAATGTCAAAAAGAAACAAACTTAATACTTTCAATGGAAAGTGTTTACGCTGGTACTTATTATCCTTGGGTTTAAGTCTTGGGAAGTCTTGTGAGAATCTCTATTGCAGCCGTCGTTTTGATAATATTGCTTTCCTCTTTAATGTCCGCCGCCACGCAATTACGTGGTACGACGGCGCGATCATTACGCGTGGAACTATGAAAATTAATACTGTGACAATATATGTCATTGGGCACTATTTATTCTTATGTCATGCTAGAAATAAAGAAAGAAGGAAAGAAACGAAGGAAAGAACAAAACAAAAAAAATATTTTTTTTTTTCAAACAATACCACAGACCACTTATTATGATTTTGAGAAAATTGTAAGTCAAATATAAATATTTTTATTTTGCCTTCTTTACCCACCCCATTATGGATCTAGAGTGATAATAATAAACCACCAATTCGCTTCCTAGTTCACAATAGCGCACATCGCCTGTGACTGAGTCGAGGTTGTCGTAAACAGCGAAGGCATTACATTACCTGCGGGATTACAATAGAAAGTATCGACTCAAATGCAAATCAGACGTTTAATATAATCCAAACATATCTACCAATTAGTAGGCTCAAGGCTATTTTTAGCTGAATAGGTACCGAAAGTGATTAACAATAAAACTTATGAAGATAACTTTTTTTTTTTCAACCCATTACAATTCCACTGCTGGAATACGGGTCTCCTCTCAAATTGAGAGGGTTAAGGCCATA
>DWMG01004116.1:0-11226 GCA_018244855.1 Elbella merops | reverse complement strand
GTACATATCAAAATTTCTTATTATTATTATTATATCATCAAGCCCGGACCCTTACAGTGTAGACAGCACCGCAGATCAAATATTTATATCTTTACAGACCTCACATGCTTCTCCTATCACGTCGCCATACGGAATATTTTGTCTCCCCCATCAGCCATATCTGCCTATTTCGGTAAATTAGATAATTCTTAGTTTTCCCCAACAACTGAAACTACTACTTTGCTCTCTAGTACCCAACAATGAAAAGAAATAGGTAGAGTAGATGAAAAGAGGATAGCCTCCATCAACATTTCCACTATACTTTTTAACAGTGAAATGAACCGTTTTGGTTGTGAATGATTTTTAGGAACTAAGCACATGTGATTTTATGGTCCACTAACAGTAATGAGCACGTTATCTCCTACTGTTTCTTTATTAAAACGAATAAAATGTTCTTATTTATTAAGTTACATAGGAAAACTATGGATCGCTTCTGTTGTTTTTTAAAATTTCAAAAACAAGGAAGTTGGTATACCTATGTATACTAATAAATAGGTACCAATTAAAAATAAGCTGATTTGAAAATAAGATTATATTTATTTATTAAGAATATATTCAAAAATTATTGACATGTGCTTTACAAATAATAAAAAACTTTTTTTCTTTTGGTTCCAACTGCGATATGGTAACATTTGTAACTAATAAACAGCATGTTCGATAAAGTACTTTTTGGTGTTTCCCGCACAAGCACCAATTCATATTCACTTTTGTTGCTACGCGTTCTCGCGCGCATATTGTTCTACTCTGGTTTTCAAAGACGGAAGCCTTAGGGTATATGTTCTCCACTTTTTTTCAGAGACGGAAGCCTCAAGTAATATGTTCTACTCTGGTTTGCAGAGATGGAAATGTAAAGGAATATCGCAAGACGTTGAAAATCAATTATGAGTTGTTTATTGGATTTTATTTTGAAACGCATTTTGGAATATATCTTGCTGTGAGAAATAATATTTTTTCATTGTTTGTCATTCAATATTCGTAATAATATAATATTGTGTGAAAAACATGCATTTTGTGATTATATAGAAACACAAAAATAGATTTAATAAATAGGTATACTAATTAATTTATTATAGTAATGTTCCAAAATTAAAAATTTTTCACAAATGATATGACGTATGAAGAAGGGCGAAAAGGTTACACAACAAGTTCTTGTTATAAGCATAAATTCGTTACTGATATCAGCCTTCGGTGAGATTACAAGCAGAGGCTGTAATAATTTATAATCAGACCGCCTTCGTGCTCCTTTTGTAACATAAAAAAACCTTAGCGAAGAAAAAATATTTCAAGCCGGTACACTGTAAATTCTCTTTGCATTTAAATATGAAATCGGTAAAAGCGAATCAGTAAAGACATCTAACCCAGTTTCATAGAAAGTCATAAAATACACGCCGACCCTGCTATGAAATATATAAGAAAAAATAGCAAAAATAACGTATTCGCTCATTTATTTACGAGTACAGCCTCAGGGCTCAGCTGCCTCGGGCCATTAGCAGGACCGCTATAGCCACGCAGTCATCCCTTTTTGTTTTACTGAACCTCCATAACGCTATCTCATACAGAATCGCTACCCTCATTCTTCGGATTACAACACTTAAACTTTGGACAGCTATGGAACATTATTATGCTTTTATGTTATGTGAGCAGCGTGGGCCATGTGTGGCGGTTCTTGAATTGGACGGATATATTACACAGGTAATGGTTTCACCATTTTATCGTATATTCTATCACAATTAAAATCCGGTGCGTCGCAGCAAATAAAAATTTAGCAATAATTACCGTAATTAAGTTTCATAGGCGAATCTTCAACACACTTATGAACATATTACAAGAACTTTGCTACTTTTACGATAGTTACATCATCATCGATACCCCACTGTTAGATATATACCTCCCCAAATGGGGTATTATCCATAATTCTCATTCTGGGCTTGGGAATGGCACAGCTTCCCATAATGCCTACGCTAGTACTCGTCAGCGGCTAAGGTATTTCACTGTACCTAGATAGAGCTGTACCACGTCAACCGGTCGCCAGAGGTTCATCTATTGTGTAGCATGGTACATCACAGGCAGATAAGATTCGCTTGTGCAGCCCTTACACCCATGATATATGTATTTTAGTTAAAAAATCCAGAATGTAAAATCAATGCGCACTACTATATAGCTTACACTGGTGTGGTCGTAGCTGATTTAAAATATAATGTTACAGAGAAGATTAACCTTACCATTCGGTACGAAGGTTGAATAAAACAAAATCAATTCATAAACATAATAAACTCAACTTAGGGTAAAAGCGTTTCTTAGAAATGTAATCATTTGTGGGCATCCCATTGCGGTGTATATTTTAATGTCCCAAGAGGCTTTTATGTTACTAATTCATATCTGAAAAAAAACCTAGCTGTGCTTTGATGTCAAACGGTCCTGATAATGAAACGGTTCCTTAATTTGAAAACGGATATTAAAGAACCACGAGTCGCTTCATACAATGTTCATAATTACGTTAAGGTATTTATAATTTTGCATGAACGTATACAACATTGTCGTGACAGCCCTTTGTTAGTATAATACTCTTTAAATGTAACTACATTGTTAAGAAAGTAGCTGTACCTTTATATGTATTTATTTCAAAATATCACTCTTCTACTATCCCAATGGCCAAAAGAGAGGAAACTGTTAACGTCATCAACTAAAAGCATCTTCATCCATTCCATTCGAATATACGTTACTGTCAATATCTCCCAAACACACACATACTTCGGTAACCCTATGAACTTTTAATAAATTCTCATAATTAGCTAATTTTCAAAATCACACATCTTTTGAACTGTTCGAAAATTATTTTAATAAGCATTTCCTTTGTGATTTTTCAATAGTCGAATTTGTTTCTTGACATAATCTCTAAACGCAACAGAACCCGTAGAAAATGTCGTCAGCCACGTTCCGATCGGTCAACCCGTTCAAAAGTTATAAAGGATTTACATACATGTACATACATACAGACGGTCTTCATTGTAAAAATAGTCTTAAAAGGTTCCCAGGACCTCAAAACGTGAAAACTCTATTTAGTTTTACAATAACTTCCCAATTTTTGAGTGTTTACATTTTCATAGCAGAAAGTTCTATAAACAAATAAGGATGAGCAGCAAATATTAGGTATTACCAGACTTGAACAATGTTGATCAGACTTTTAAACTAGGACAACAGTACTGCAAACTGGTCCTATAGTGCAACATACCTTGGAAAAATGATACGATTAACTTCAATTTGTATCCTGTATGTGGTAAACACGAAAACTTTATCACAGTAAGATACAAAAACAAGTAGGTACTAATAAATGTGGGAAATACGATTATTTATCTGAAGTAATTATTAACGTTGGCATATTGAGTAATAAATTTACAACAAATGTTCCTTTTATATATTACAGTCATGACTCATTTCAACCTACCCGACATAACTGCGTACGTCGATTCTCGGAGGACAAGGAGAAACTGAGATCACAGGATTACGGAAAAGGAATAAATCTACGTGACCTTCGCTGAGATAAACATCTGATACTGGTTAAAGTAACAAGAAGGTTATATGGCTCGCAGGATACTTTTTAAAAAACCCTTGACGTGTCACATGATACAGGTGTAAAGCAGTGGACAGCGGATGACCTGGCACGGTTAATATTGATTCAATGGTAACACGTCATTCTTATCGTACACGTACACTTTACACGTCATCCTTACGATAAATTAGAGCACATACAGACATGTGTATCGGTAAGTCTACGATAATGGGTCTTGCTATTTTTTTAGGAATTGCGGGCATATCATCATCACCATCATCGTCAGCCTCTAGATGTCCACTGCTGGATATAGACCTCCCCTAATCGGCGCCACTGCGGGCATATACGATATATATAACCGGATATGGTCACATACTAAATAAATTTGCTACTAAAAACGGTTCCTGTCTATCTATAGCTCACTTAATTTATGATAGTGAAACAATCCCGAACAAAGTTTGCTATAAAATAATCTGCTGTCGCATCTACACACCAGTCGCTCTGTGGTAAGGAAGGATTTTCCGGATAATATAAATCTTAAACCAAATACTCTTCGATAGTTTTCTCCGACGTAATTACGGTTGGAAGCACTTTTTTTGTCGACTTCGGATTTAGAATGCCACTGTATGAAAGTTCCTTTGTTTTGCAACCAAGTTGCTCGTTTTCCGGACGAACGCTACTAAAGTGAATAGGGTCTGAGTATTTAAGTTTTGCACTTAAATTTTTATAAGGAAAAAGCGAAATGATACTTGGGAACTATGGGTTATAACTTTTATATTGTTATGGAACATTCGAAGTTGGACACAATGATGATTTCTGAATAATAGGGGTATGAATAAGATGATTCAATTTTTGGTTTAAGTATTATAAAACTTATAGTACAATAACTAATTATATTTAAAGTGATAATTCCGTTAAAACAATAACAGTATATCTCATTACACCAATATTACAATGAGATTCAAGCCAAGTCAGCTTGACAATGTATAAAAGAGAAATATAATATTAAGCAATTATGCAGTAAGTCGAAGAAACTAATACTAGAACTACTGGAACTACTTGGAAACTACTGAAAAATTCACACATATGAAATATAGTACAGTTTTAGACACTAAAGATGATAATCAAGTAAACTTAGTATAGATTACAAGTATATGAATTTATAGAAGCGGAACACATTCCAATGATAATACACGCACATATAAAAATATACAAAGTCAGTGAACTAATCATTCAAGAACCAGGAAATAAGGGCACAAAATTCATCGCCAACGCGAGTCCATCTATAATTATCAAAGCTGACCCGCATCCAGGCGAAACCTTTGCAAATCCCAAAATATCAACAGCGGGTCACCGCAGTCCCCAAAGAACGCTGCGGGATCCACGCAGGCAGTAGAATAAATAATAAATACATTGAACTGCGAATTTATAGGCTAGAATATTCCGGGTTACGATGCATTTCTTTACTATCGATTCAGTGCTGTGGACACTTAGGGATAGTTTCTGTTAAATAATTGATCCACAGGTACTCTACATATTGTATTTTATAGATATAAATAAATATCAAAATATCTTTAGCAAATGCCTTCTTCCCTTCACTATTGTCGATGAAATTATGACTAATGATGCTGTACAATTTATAAAAAGTTATTAAATGATATAACCAAGGAAAATTGGTACCAATTTCCTTAATCAATCTATAGCACGTAGATAAACTACGTAAATACTATAGAAATCTATAGCACGTAAGGTATACTAGTGTCAAGGTCAGAATTATGGAAAAATTAAAGGGGTCATGGAATTCGTCCAATTTTTAAGATCAATATTAAAATTTTTGTCCCTGTTCATAGTATACTCGGTAATAGCATTGTTTCTAGAATAAAATGTAATAATGTTTTAATATCTATTGTGCTTTTTTATCCATCATACTTTATTTTTGATATTATTTAAATCCTTCTTTTTACTTTTGATCCAATAACTACGATCTATATTCCAGAACTTGTAAAAAAGGCATCTTCAGTGTAGTTTATCGCCCATTGATCTCAGTCTGACAAGAAACTGGTGTGGACTGAATATGTGATTAGGTCCATACATTTTTTCTGAGATAAGTTGTTAAACGGGGTCACGTATTGAGGCTTTCCGATTTTATGTGGTTCGCGTTTGCAACTCGATTTTATATGCTTTTTGGGGATGATTTTAACTCTTCATTGGAAAATAAGGGTATCCCGTTTTTCCTTCGGGTTCCATATGCAATATCTTTTAATAACGACGTTAGCTGACGTTTGCAAACGGTATTATGGTTATCGAACAATAAATTATATTTCCATAGAAAATAGACTATGCGTAGTTAAATTAGAAAACATATTTTCTTCATACTAAGAATAGCACTGTTTATAGTATGAAAGATATTTAAACATTATTGACACGTTGCAATGGACGAAGTATCTACACTCCTGGATACCATAGAATTCTCCATAATATCTAAAGCGCCTTAAGTCCGATAATCCATCCTATGTCAGCGTAGTAAATTAGAGTCCTGACTATTTTCATTCTAGGGCTGAATAAATTGTTGAAAATGATGGATATAGTAATACATGAGAGAAAACTGCTCGCAATATACTGGTTTTGAATATATTACCGTATACCCGATTGAGTGGAACAAGGCGCCGGAAGAGATTGGACCGCTTGCCAACCAAAAAGTATATTTAACAATAACTTTACCAATCCAATCCAGCAGAGCGTGGCAACTGGCTTGCCAAGTAGCAGCGTGTCTGTTATCCAGTTATACTATGGTTTTAATACCTCCAGTTCTGATACTGTTACTAGTGAAATGGAGTCTTTATTATTACAGCCATATTTATCAGATAAATATTCCGCGTAGTTATGACTATTATGGTGCTTTTCTGAATTTAGATTACTGTTTGGTCCAAAATGAAATGCCATCATTATATGCCAGGCCCTTTATATCCCATATCCCGTTCAAGATTTTCAATAAAATTTATTTGTTATTGAAAATAATAATAAAACATAGGTAATAGCTTATCATGTCTACCGATTTAAAAAAAATATAATAACGAGATTTTTTTAATAAATTGTATTACAAGCTAACACTCGAGTATTATTGATATATTTAAGACCGTATTCTTAAGAGTTGTCTGTCTCTCTAGCTATTTCATTCTTACTATATTTTACCATTAGATATAATCCCTCAGAAATTCGCTTATATATCAAGATATTAATCAGCTATATTATAACAGACTTCACCGTGCCTTACATTATATTATACACTATCAAACGGTACCCATTAAAATTAAATTTCATTTATGAATAATAGTTGACTATTGATTTTGTAAAAACATGTTAATATTCAAAACCGTTTTATTTGCCTTTAATATAAATATAACAGTGTTTTATAAAACTGTATTTTAATATTCATGAGTCATATCCGAATAGATCAAACGTAGTACTAGTTTTAGCTACCTACTTAGTTGGTATGCTCTGTCACTCACAATTTATTCGTATGCACGTTCTCGGGGTAAATACCCTTATGTAACTAGGTTTTCCTTTCTCTCGCACTCCACACATTCCGATTTGACATTTTTCTTTCCCTCATGTAGCGGCATTTTATTTTTATGGCCTTGTCTCTTCGAATATTTCCAGTTGTCGTTTTCCGTTCTAATTCCAAATAATTCCCGAATACTTGGCAGTATTTCCTACGTACCAGACAATAGTCCGATGGTTTCACAACACGAAATGGAACAGTGAAACGAAACAGGAAAAGATGGTAATAAGTTTGTTTCAAGGAGTTCTGCGTCTTCAGTTGCAGCACAAATTGTTTATATTGCTCGTGTGTAAGATGTTGGAGATAGCAGAGCTATTATACGGGAACTCCGCATTCTTCAAAATTGCTTTCAATTGTTCACGAAGCTCGTTTGCGAACAGTATAGTCTCATATGAAACTGACCTCTTCACGCGCAATAAGTTGGGTAATATGTTTTCTGATAGAAATAATCCTTTCTTTCTGATTCTTGACGGGGTTTTTAAAACCATCGATTCTCTTGTACCCATGGATACTTCTAATAAATTCGAAGCATAGGAAACCAATGCTCGAACACCATATAGAACAACAAGTAAAAATAAAGAAAAACCAGCTATGATGTAATTCTTTTCCACTCTTGTTATTAACACCAATTTATCATATTCGTTGAGTTTTTTAAAATAAAGTAGTTGGTGGATGTTCTGTAAAGGGATATACATACCAAGATACATGATCGATCCAAAGTATATGATGATTGCGAGGAAGTAGTATGTCTTGTATCGTGTAACTGCGCGATTGAAATGCTTTGTGATCTTACGGACATCGTAAATTGGATTGAGCATGACGAGGATTATGGCCATTTGTATCAGCAACAGACACCCTAAGACAATACAACTGGTATCCATTTTCCTGCCTATATAGAGATCGGTATATCAGACACAGCTCTCCCATTAAGGCATTTTGTACGGCTTTGAATATTTAAAGCGTAAATCACTCGATTCTACATTTCTGTTGAATGTCAATCAAATGACAATTCATGACAAGATAAAGACAGCGTTCGTTTTGTAAAATTGAGTATTTTCTTTTTTTCTTAACACTCAAATGAACGCTGTGTATTGATAACTGCCATTGAAACATCAAATTTGTTTTTTAAATACAAGGTGACATTTTGATTTCTACAAGCGTAGACTTCTTCTGTTCTTGACATTTTACATATTTTATAAACGAGTTAACTTCTATGAAATACATGTGATTTTATTGTAGCTTACAATTTAAAATGTAAATTTAATGTTGCACAAATTGATATTCCCCATTTATTTGATAATAGATTTTTTTCACTTTTAATAAAATATTCGGTATATATTAAATATAATTTACAGTAACAATAATAATACAATAAATCGAAAAATACGGAAGATAGACCGCATTATCCACTTACCACTGCTTCTCACCACTTTCTCATTTCTGCGTGTGATCACGATAACTCATATAGAAACCCAGGTGCTAATATTATGGTCTACGAGTAGTTAAATGACCTAAGATTTAACCAAAATATTGTCAACAAAGTGAAATATTGTTACAAATATTGCACAGTTTTCTAATAACAATATCTTTATAATAATAAGTATAAGAAATAATTTCTAATTATTGCCTGTAATAATAATTTAAGTATCTTATGTTTGACAAATTGTGTTTCAAACTGTGTTTCAAAAGATTACCTCAAAAAATGTAATAATTGTTGCTAAACCTTGTCAAACGCAGTTGAAGCCTTTTGACACTACGAGTACATGGTCCGGGCCTACCTAATCTTGTACTGAATTCGTGTTCTGCAGTCAATTATATCATTGGGTTAGCAGCAGTAATTTAAAAGTGTGCAGAAAATAAGATCATATTTTGTAATAACTATTTTATTAGACAAAAAACAAATATCTATTGACGCTACAAATTTTTTCCTCGATTCTTAACTTTTTTCCCGTAATAGTCATGAAAAAATTCTGTTACTAACGTAGTAGTAGAAACTTGTTCACCCGTTTCTCTATTCAAAATCGCATGGCGACACATAAGTTCAAAGTCTAATAGACGGGCTACAGTGACAAGTAAATTAATTATTCTTTGGATCAACAGCAAAAGAAAGAGAGCAATGAAAAAACAAATGTAGGAAATTGACACTTCACTAGTGAAAAATTCCCATATTAGGTGAGAATCGTTAATTTTATCTATGAGTTGGCTATAGAAGTACTTCTCCAGCCCAATTTCAAGCATTGTATTGATGACCAAGCAACAGATAAACACAACGAGAATGTTTGATGAGTAATATGGATTTTTTTGAATCTTACACCAGTAGTCCCTAATGAGGAATGGCTCTCGGATAGGTTTTAACAGTGCCATTATTATTAGTATTTCTGTAAATATAAATAATTCAATTGCTGCACGAAATATATTGAACATTTTTTAATTGTTTTTGAAAGTTTCTTTTCCAAATTTTATTTGCTGCCTCCTATACGACCTTTGATATTTTGTTGGTTATCGCTTTCTTCGTTTTCAGTATCATTGGGTACAATTTCAAAAATTACTTCTGTATCGCTATTTCGTTCTGCATCATTTATTTCATTACGCTTATTATTAAGTTTTTCTGACAAAGTATTTATATGAGGTTTCGTAGAATCAATAGTCACAATGTTTTTATTCTTTACAAGTAGTTCTTTAGCTTTGTCAGCTAAAACGGACAGCCTTTTGGGAGTATTTTTTAAAAATGTTCTTATTTGGTCACGTTCTGCTTTATCCAAATCTGTCGGAACTGGCCACGGCACGGCCTCGTCTTCTTCAATAGATTCGTCAATAAAGTTTGTACTATCACAATCAAAATCTTGTTCATTAATTAGCGAAATATCCACTAAATCATAATTTGCCATTAACTCTGAAAATTCGTGAAGCTTCGCTGAAAATTTTATATAATCAAATAGCCTAATAATCACTAACAGAAAAAATAAGGAGAACACTCCGAGTATATAATTCCGGGACGCGTTAGTGCATGCAATTATTCTTCTTAAAATGTCTTCGGGCATTTCGTTTTCTCTTCCATGTTTTGAATATTTAAATTCGGTCAATATCCATGTGGGGCCTAATATTCCATAACCAACTACTATAACACCATATACAAATAACAATAGCATAATCAAAGGACCATTACGATCAGTATCAGTGAAATCATTAATGAACTTAGACAAGCTCACAATGTCAATAAATGACGTTAACAAAACACTAATTATTGTAATTTGTATAGCATCAACAGAAACCAACAAGGTTGTAGAAATATCTAAATACATATCCCTTTGATCAAGGTAAATATTGTAACTACTAATTTCATATATTACCTTTCCAATATAATAAAACAGTTCATTTATGTTGTCATGATTCTATATGTCGATATTATTATCAACGTCAAATACTATTACGTCAAACCGTTGGTTTTTAAGCAAGATACGAAAAGAGGTATTTAATCTGATCTTAAGTATTACAATTTACTTCAATTATAAAGTAAAAAATTAAACTGGCTGAAAATAAGTTAAAATTTAATTTCGAAAAGTAGTAGGTCCTAAGAACGAAAAGTTATTAAATTTAAACTCCACGATTACACAAATAAACAATATGGGGAGGAAATATAAAATCGTAATATATGAAAGAAATTAATTTTCATTTCAGAACAGTATCCAGATATTTTTAATCCAATGTCGTAAATAAAACCAGTCTCAGCGGTGTATATGCTTGTACAAAAGATGTAGAAAATATAAATAAAATTTTGAAATTTATTTAGTAAAGATGATCCGTCATAGTTTGAATAGTCCAATATCTGACATCTTCGTTTGGAATTTTAAGTATAGTCGTTGATAGTTTGACTAAGAACGTATTGCCCCGGTTACTACTCATAAAAAAAAAAAAAAACCAAAAGTTTTTACTCACTGTAAGGTATATACTCGTAAATACACTTAATGAACGTCATAACATATCTTATATTTATATATTCCTCGGCTTTGAATGCCTTTTTTAGGCACATGTAGACCGGAAGAAAAAAGCCGGCAGAAGAAACTCCCGACACTCT
>DWMG01004115.1:0-11227 GCA_018244855.1 Elbella merops | reverse complement strand
TTTATGCCCGTAATCTCCACGCTGGGCATGCGGGTTGGAGATCGCAGGGCACGGCTTTTCGCACCGCCGGCGCTGCTACCCGTCGGCGGCCAGGGCATTTAGCCGTGCCTATTTAGGCTGCGCTATACCGCAATTAACCGGTCGCCAGAGCCTCATCTGTTATAGCAGGGTCCATCACGTGCAGATGAGGTTGACTTGGGCTCCTGAGATGGTGATTGGAACCCCTTACACTCCTTACACCCTTATTTTTACTAATAGTCATATAAATACAATTTACCTATAATGTTTCCTATTATTTTAACACGACTTGTTCATCCTTGTTCATCCTCTCTTATAAAGACACACAGATTCTGTGAGTAAGATGCATATGAGCAGGCCTCAGAGCAAGTTCCATGCAAAAAATGATTTCCCATAATGCATACCAGATTCCTCTTGAGTTTATCTTTAAGTTTTAACTACGACAATTAAAGCTACTTTTAATGGGCTTTGCAACCTTTAAAATTAAATAGCTATTCTAATCTTATGCAAAGAATCCTTACTTGCAATAATTGTAAGTAATAAATTACACATATAAAATGTAATACCACTTATTTGTATACCACTTGTATACCAAAAGTAATACCACTGTAAAAATGTAATACCACTTGTATACCAAAAGACTATTTAATAAAATTACGTAACTTAAACGTAACTTCATGCCTGTAATCCCCGAAGAGGTAGGCAGAAAAATGCAGAACACTCCCACGTTTCACCGGTTACGTTTACGTCCCACTATGGAATTGGTGATGAGCCTATTGCCATGCATCGGGCACATATCCAGACTCCGAACCACTACTAGAAAATCTAAATTAGAACATTTTTGTAGTTTTCGATCTGGGAATCGAACCCGGTACCTCCCGATCGGCAGTCGCACTTGCAACCAACACCACCAACGAGGCAGTCGAATAAAAGTTACAAGTACAAGAAAAACACGGTTCAAAGCTAGTAGAAATTATTAATAATTATTACCTAAATAATATATTCGAACAAATTCCTAGTATTTTAATTAAAAGTTAGAAAACAGAGGTTTCTATTCGTGTTTCTTTAAATTATATTTCAACTGATTTACATCTTGAATAGATGAAACACCAAAAAATCAATAGCTTTGGTCCACTAAAACACTGTACTAAAATTATTATGATAATTATAGATTCTGTAATACACAGTCTCCTTTACCACATACAAGTTTCTATCTGACCTATTTACAAACTGTAATTAATAAATAAATGATTATCTCATTTACTCGTAAATTCGAATCGGATTGTCAGTACGTAAATAATGTTATCAAGCGTTGGGTATAAAACACGATCATTCGATTACCAAAACTTCTTAATGCTCGCGCAAAACTCTCGACTTATCCAAAGTAATAAATCCTACTGTTGTTCCGCTGGATTACAATAGAAGGTATACATATATGAAGATAATATATTGCTACAAAAACAACACTCCTAAATTTAAAATGTGTCTTCTTACTTTAAAGAGCCGCTAAGAGGAAGAATATTCAATATGAATGTGTCAACAGCGCTATGATTGATAGGCGGACAGTTAAAGTTGCCTGGACGTATAATATAACAGCGTCGTGAGTGTAGAAAATTAAAAGATCCTGAGAGCAATGAAAGTTATTTAGTATATAACCTGAAAGACACGTCAACTTGGAATTTTTATTGCGCAAGCACTCCGCTGAGGGATTAATGGATGAAGACATATGACCGTCGTGATGCGCACATCTAAGCAGCGAATTCACAAAATGAAATAGAGATACACGCACAGCGTTGTAAATTAGACTATCATTTACCACCAAGCCGCCAACTGAGCAGGGGAGTGGGATTCTCAAAACATATGAGTTGTACTTGACTTACACATGATACGTTTTGTAACGAATTAAGCATAATTGAGCTATTTAATATCACAGAATAGGTATAAAGTTCTATGGTGAATACACAAGGTTGTTGGCGACTAACCGTTACAACATTTAATTCAGTAATATCGATTGAAATCATAGCTTTATTTTTATGATACTGATGTTGATAAATAATTACCAGAACATGGTTCTCTTGTTCTGCCAAATTACACGGACATGTCCATTTACTTTTATAAGAATATCAATGATAACATAAATTAACTATTTTATTAACAATACAACACACGATTGCTGTTAATAGTGAAATACAACACACAAGTAAATCAACTACTGTGTCATTTTAATCCACATGTGTCCTTCAGATACAATATTACAACAAGGTACATTGCTGCAATAAATAATAGGTAAATACCTATATTATACAAATGCATAATTCATAAAATCTAATATGTAATTATAATTTTTATGTATCATTATAATTTTAATTAACAATGAAACCTTAACCGTAACTTTAAAAAGTGAACTCTTAAAACTGTTTGCAATCCGAACCTATAACAGAAGCGATATGTGTCAAATTTCGAATAAATATAAAGCCATAAAATAGTTAGTCGTATTTTAATCACAGCTTAAGAGTTAAATTTGGGCTAATGAAAACATATATAGATTAATAGATACATAAATAGATAACTCTTTATTGTTTACGCCACATGAAAGTCACTACAATTAATACGGACAATTAAATGTAAACAATGGGCGACCTTATCGCTCAAAAGCTATTTCGTTCAGTCAACCTATACGTTTACCAATACTCAAAGGTAAAAAACAGTACTTATTTATTAGCAAAATTTTATTATATGGGTACTTATCACTTAAATAATTATACAGAAGTTAAATAATTAATTAATTTCGAAAAGAAATAGATATCATACTATTGTTCACAACCATGGAATACATGCACTACAGAGTCAGCGCATTGTAGGCAGAACGGTAAGGTTACCTTGGTAACTTCATTCGAGAAATTTTCATTCTATATCTTATAAAACATGCAATATATAAAGCTACTATCATATTATACCTAATTTAAGTTTGTTTACGTGTCCATGGATATCCTGTTACACAGGTCTGTGCTGTTACACAATTTTACTTTGATCGTGCGCTGTTGCTCTCCTGCAATCGACAGGCAGGCTACAGCTTCTGTATTAACACATTGGTTATATAAGTCAGTGCCTAAACATTTTGGCCTTATTCACAAAGTGGGTATGAAATTCGTATATTTTTCATCCCAAATACAAGGGAAACAGCTCAGGGCTCATAGAAAATGGGACATTTTTTTCAACTCGCTCAGGACTTTAGGTAATCCCAACGCGTAACCAAATGTAAATTCGTGGTACCTTCGTAAAAATTCGTTTAGGAATACGAAACAGTTATATACAATTTAAGTTTTACAAATAAATTAAATTGATTTTTTATTTTGTTAATGTTGTATCATCATTATCATTATCCCGTTGTGTCAATCCACTATTGCACGTCTGGTATCATTAGACTCGTAACTCATTATTAGGTATCTCTGTATGATATTTACATCGTCGCAAAAAAAAAATTTAAACGAAAGTACTTAAAAGCTATTGGTGTAGCAAAGGACACAAGTTGGCTGGAATTGAGCGTAGTAACAATAATGGGACAACTTGCTGTTTCTCATGAATTTTTCCCTAGTATTTTGTCAAAAAATAAGTTTCCGCTTCGGCGGCAAACTTCGTTACACTGCTCCGCTCTGCTCCCTCGTTCCCCTTCGCCGAGCTGCGATGGACAGCCATCATAATAACTTGTCTCTTAATTAAAAATAGTTTGTGCTATACGTGAAACAGTTTTAATTAATATCAAATTAAAACACTATATATACATACATGACAAATTTAGGCCCATATAATGACATTGTAAGCCGTGTTTAATATTTTAAACTTTTTTCCGTTATACCTACTACTATTGTTTCAAAATATTTCAAATTGTAGTTTAATTCAGGTATAGACGTAAAACTATTTCAAGTACGTTAAAATAATATCCCATCAGTAGAATGATAAATGGGTCGGAAAAGAAAGAAGGGTTCAAGTTTTAAACGAGCAATTTTAAAATTATCTACATTTTTATCAATAAAGTACGTCATACTATTTCACACGTATTAGTTCCTTCGCATTTAGATCCAATTAGCGCTTTTCAGGTTATAACACTATATTGAAATGATTCTATCTGAAATAATATAATAGAGACTGTGAAATAGTTGTATATTTATATTATGAAGGTTCACTTATACGCTAATGATTGTAGTGTTATAAAATCCTTAAGACAGAAGCTTAACTAATATAGTTTTACCATTACCAAAATTGCCAAAATACGATTTTCCTTCAAATGACGCTGATACTGAAGTGGAACGACCAGAGCTAGCAATGTATTTTGAGTATCTTACCGCACCAGCTACACAAAAAACTCATATACTCTGGCTTGATAAGGACTTTCTCATTCATAATAATTAGGTATCTCAACGCTCAAAACTCTGATACACATTGTGATATTAATGAATCACAGTGTAAAGTATTTATTATATTAATTAAAGCGTTAGTTCTAATAAATGTAGTTAATGATTTGAACGCGGAATATTTGGATTTCGACGAATTATAATGAAATGCGGTTAATAGTGGTTTTGATGCAATGCCTCCTCAGTTGCTAATTAATGTGTATTATCCCATCTTATAGCAAGATCGGACATAATTGGCTCGGTTATCTATCGATTAATGTTACAGTTAATGGATCGGTCAGAACGTGCTGCTCTATTTGGTAATTAAATTTTATGTCATAATACAATTAATGGGTGAATCGAATTAACAATGACGAATTTGTGGCACCATTTGCTTTGTTAACAAACTCGTATAATATAAATTCAGTGTATACAATGTGTAGTTGAAAGTTGTCTCCGACACTTCTCGAACGCTTTTAGAGCGTACTTCGGAGATAACGGTCGCAGCTGCACTAACTTCTCCATTCAAATACTTCTTTCGAGTAGTTGCAGGATGCTCTTATAATGATTATTGGAAAACGCTCGCAATGCGGTCGCGGCGCCGCCCTCGTACATGTATCGCAACATTCGCGTCACATCTGACGATGTTGTTATGTGAATATTTTATTGTATAGGGCAATCGGCCGCGCGCAAACATTTGATATTCACAGTGGATACGGAAGGTTTGCTTATTAATTGGATTGTCGTGCCGCCTAGCCGCTTCACGACGGAAATCGGTCGATGTGAATTGCTCTTAATTCGCTGCCAGGCCTCCAATAAATTGTACGAGCCTTTTGCTTCCCACTGCTCTCGATACGGGACTTGAATAACAAACAAAATATTAAGCCACCGATTAAAATTACTATATCGTACAGGCGAGAAACGAATTTTTGGTACAATCTCAAAATTGTTTATTTAGGAGACCGTTATAAATACAGCGGGCTCGTAATTTTATTCGGTAGCAGTTATTATCATTCCAGAAGAATATTAACGAGGAGTAAACTTAATTGTAATAAATGATAGTCACGAATCACTTCATTATCAGGATAATAAAAATCAATCGAAAGGTAGTACTACTTATTATCTGATTTGATTGAGTCGTTACAAGAACAACTGCGGATCGATGGATCCTCGGTTCGATTCCCGGGTGGGGTACTATAGTATTTTTAGCAATTCACTCACACCTTATTCCATAGTGGGACGGACAGTTTAATAGGTGCCTACTCTGCCTACCCCTTCGGGAAAAAAAGGCTCCAAGATTTTTAAAGTCAAAACTGTATATCATCTACCTCTAAAATTAAAAGTTTAATAAAGTTGATTAATCAGTCTTGAAAGGTAAATTAATCTTTAAAGACCGGAAACTTTTGTAATAGATAATCCTAACTTATTGAAAGAGTGCCATAAAATGACATATAAAGCATTAGACATAGAGCATTAGACATCATATCCTTGGTTTATTTTGGACTTTCCTGTAGATAATCTGTGCTTATTTATTATTTTTCTATTAAGTTTGCATATATATAAGCATTATTAAAGAATCTCTAGTAAGGGTTCTGCGGTCTTAAACTTTGTGTAATATTGTGTGTACAACACTCGGAAAGGCGACCGAAGTATGAACAGTGGACCGTAAGTGTCGCGAACACCAAATACGTCGCTACAGATAGAAAATCCGGTCGCTGTGGAGAAATTTCCGATCGGCGCTAGCATATTGCAGGCGATGTAACATAATCAAAGTGTCACTGAACGCGATATATATTTTTTACGCGATATGTACTTTTTCGAGAGGTTAATCTGAGAAGTATAATACTCCTACCTTTTCCTATCAAATTATACTTTCCATAGAAAAAGGGGATGAGCCGATTACCGGGTAGCTTGCAAATCCAGAATGCGAATTACTACTAGGAATTTCAAGTAAGAACAGCTCAGTAATACCTGATCCGGGATTCGAGCTCAGTACCGCTGGCTCATCAGTTGCACATGAAATCACTTGAGCAATGGAGCATTCGATCTTACAATTCTACAAAATTTACAAATTCAATCTACGAAATTGAACAGTATGTTATTTGCAGAGATTGAGAGATAAGGTAAATTAAAAGGATTCGACACTGCTCGACTTTATTTCTACAGCAGAGCAACAAACATTAATGTATATTAATACCACACAAAAAATCATTAAAAGTTGGTATTGCCAGTTCTAAAGTACTGATTTACAGTATCATCAACACTGATCTATCATCGATTTCTTTTAAATTACATGCGTGAAGCCACGAGGCACATTTAGTATATGTATATAAAATTCGAAGTCTATTCTTGTAAGTCAAAATATTCACATGTACCCTACATATACCATAAACTAAAACTTCTAAAAAAATACTCCAATCATAATAGGTTATGTAAAATATGTTAATCAAGTAAAATAGAACTGCAGAATATTAGTCATGTACTTAACTATTTTACGATACCTAAAACTTTCAAAATTTCAAACTTAACCGAGGTCTTTCATAAAGTTCCACCATTTGCATCGAAATCGGGCAAAAGACGAAAGCGACAATTGCCGGAATGTGCCGCAAAAACATATATACATACATGAGTTAAGCCGGGACAAACTATAATCAGATAACTATTAAAAAATGTACTCTCCCCGTATTATATTACGGATTTAATTAACCGCTTAATATATTAAAACTCAAGGATAAAGAGGATTATTGATAACAGAAAATGTTAACCGCGATCGTGTGGCTTGAAAGTTTATAGGCGGCTTAGAGAGATGCCACGAAGCGGGCCAATAACGTCGAAGGGTTGGACAATGGTTCAAAGTTTTAATTAAACAGCGACATCTGCCAGGCTCGTTACTACCGCGACAATTATTGTTCTGAACACATATTTATATATCCAGCCAACAGATCTCATGTACGAATACCTTCAGGTTTTTTCGTGATTTTTGTGTGTGACCATTTGTATAAATTAATTTTATTTCCTCAGATGTGCATCCGGATCTAGTCGTATCATTAGACGATAGGATGAAACAACTAGACTTGGGTCAGACGCAACTACAAACAAAGGATATTAGATAGTGTATAATATTACCTTTCTTACAGTTTTTTTACAATACATGGCAGATTATAGTCTTTATTACAACTATAGAGTTAAGGCTATCTTAACTCTTTCAAATCTGAAAAGAGACTTCGGACCAAAAGTGGCGCTTTACTAAATATTTTACTTTTATTATACACATCAGTCAATATTTTGCATTAAATCTGTTTCAATTCTGGCAGTATTGGTATGACATTTATAGAATGTATCGAGATACAGATATGTAGAGACAAATTAGAGGTTTTCATAGTATAACGTCCATGTTTATTATTACAGGACACCGTTCTAAGGACACCTGTATCGTAAGTACTGGATATCATCCATAAGCTCCACGCCCTATTTTTCCATAACCGCAGTAAGATAATATTCTTTAACCTTTTTTATCCTAACCGAAGCCTTGTACTAATATTAGTACAATAAAACAGCTGAAAATAATACATACATATACATATATTCGTACTTCATGTAAATATAGGTGTATTTACTTCATAAAATATTCCACTGTGGCTTTCAGGGCCTGTGTAATGTGGGACTAATAACTAAATCGTAACGAAGCCTAGCTCATCAGGCCCAATATGTATTCAATATTCACCCTCAAATAATCGTGAATATGTAAAAGCGCTCCGAGACCCACAGATACTACAGAAGTTAAATTCTATAGTCCTTTTATATAGTCGGTAGGTACATAATACCTAGCCTTATATAATATGTGTATATACATATATATAATTTACAATAATACTAATGAACTGGTGATGTCGAATGAGAAAAATGAAAGAAAGCACTTGGATTCTTACAAATGGCTCAATTAGCGTGTACCACAAGATTGCTGTACTCATTATTTATATTTTGATAAGTTGGCAACGTAAATGAGCTGTTATACTTATGATCACTGCGATTTTTCACATTCTACCCTAAAACCAATTCTTAGGTAACACAGTAGGAACCTTTAATACACAGTAGGAACAATTTCACCTTAAAAAAACACAGTAGGGACAATTGGTTTACTATGTAATAAGCTATGTTATACCATTGTTGTTTAGTACTGTACCACAGTACTAAACAATATTCTGTAGTTATACATGTATTTAGAGGGCTTTTTGTAGAGAATATATGTATTTTGTAGAAACAATTATCTGAAACATTTCCCAATCAGCAAACGAAATCGTTGCCACGCTCACAGCTGCACCTCAGTACATTGCAGCTATGTACTGCTATGTACGCCGGACTTGTTTGGCTGCAAATTTTGTCTAGAGGAATTAAATGCAAACACCTTTTCGACGAACTTTAAATTTAAAACGTATTTTTCCTCACATTGCAGAGATTGCATGTATAGAGAACTTTTTTAATAAATTTAGAGAACTGGGTGTTACTAAACAACATCCAAACAGATTCCAGAAGTACCTTTTTATTCGCTACCTATTTCGGAGTATCTCTAATAAAAGTGTGTATTTTCACTCAGCCAGTAAGTTAAAACCGTGTTTTTTGCACTCTCCCCATACAATACTATCTAGAAAGTTTTATAACAATGCGAGTGTCTCGAGCTCAGTTGTTACTTCCTTTCGTTCTAGGTTCGAGCTCGTCTCGCAGTGACAAATAGCCGCGAAGCGCTAAAATACGTTCCATATAACTGCGCAACATTACATAAAACAACTCCTAAATGCGTACTAATTTACAGTTTAAGGTCGTTTATGTTTCTTATTGTCTTGAGTTCGCGGCTGGAGCACAGCAATTTCCTTTTGCCGTTTTGTTGAATAGTAAATATTTTGATGTTTTCTATATTTAAAAATAATTGATATTCTTTATGGGCTTACCCTGTGTCTTACCAAGAGAACTGTTAGCAGAAAATTTGAGAACAGTCGAATATAACATGAGAACTTATAGTAGCCTTAAAACCGACAGAATTTTTTAAAAATGTTGTAAAAGACGAGAAACCCGCCAAAGTAACTCGTGGTAACGGGAAAAGTTCATACCGTATCATTTCGGCTTCATTGTGAAAAGAAAAGGAAAAAGCCCCACATTTACCTTTAGGATGTTCAGTCAAAGTAGAATTAGTTAAAATAATTTGCGGGAAGGTTGCGAGCCATGGCAATTGGCCTACCTTCGTTATTCTTCGCCCTTCGCAGTCTTTTTTCGTACCTAAAAATGAACCACGCGAGAAAATTAAAAATATATAAGTACCAATCGCTGCAATATCTTTCTGGTTTTTGGGTATTTAAGCTTTATTGGTTTCGAAATAAGTAAATACACTACATAAAATTACACAAACCTACTACATAAAAAGTATGTAAACATAATTTCGTGTGCTCGCTTATGATTAGAACTGCACGTTTTCTAATATTTTGAGGTTGTGATTAATAATACCACATTTATTTTCAGATGTATTCACGTTTATATTTTTAAAATTTTCAAGCCTTCTAAAATAATCATTTAATATTCTACCGAAGAATATTATCATTTCATTGTTGTTTTCCAAATGTTCGCACGAAATGCTTACTTCCTTTTTATACGGTTTTCCAAATAACAATATTTATACAATCCCCTAATGACGCTACATTCGCTGGTACATTTACCGCAACACAAAAATAAAAATATTTATTTAGAATATTATTAATTTCATGCTTTTTTATTGAGTTATTAAAATAGAGAATAAGTAAATCAAAAAATGAATGTTCAACGACCTAACGAATTCATAACGAATAAATTGAATAAATGAATGAGCGAACGAAAAAATGAATAAATAAATAAATTTAAAAAATGTTACACATAGATATATAGATGTAACTATCTAATAATTCTTGACTATCTTACTTTCTACTCCACAATTTAACCCCTAAATAAAAAACGTGCTATTTAAAAACTGTTTTACGAGTAGCTTCATCAATTTCATTTCCAAAATTTTATTCTTTTAATTTAAAATTCTGCTACAATATATATAACCGAACCAACACCACTCTTTATTTTCGGTCTGCTAACTGACAATATGTAACATACTAGAAAATATCGTCTCAACTCCTCAAATACCTACAAATCCTCAAAGTCGTTACGTGTAAGTGACGAAAGTCGTACCCCTCATTACTCAGCGCCCTCCGCCTCTAAGTGACATAATTTTGTCGTTCTCACTTCCTTCCTTCCTCCGAGTACAATTTCGGTTTACTTATAATTGATAAAAGATTTTAATTTAATTTCATTCAGTACAGAAGCCTAATAATGCTTTTGAAATTACGAGTCAACTTCGTGAGTTGTTTCCGCTTTTGTTTTGTTTGGCAGTTCGCCTTCAAATTTATGTAATACTCTACACTGTATATTCAAATTTCATTGCGTATATATTCAATTAGGTATGAAAAAGGAAAGAAATTTTATAACGTTTTTTGACACAGGTTTTTACATTTACTATAGCCGATTTTTGTATTATAATAATCGACCCATTATAATTCCACTGTTGGAATATGGGTCTCCTCTCATATTGACCGGGTTAGGCCATGGTCCGCCACGCTGGCCAAGTGCGGGTTGGCAGACTTCACACACCTTAGAATTTTTTTTTTTATATATTCTAAGGTGTGTAGGTTTCCTCTTCGTGTTTTCCTTCACCGTTAGCAAGTGATATTTAAATTTAAAATGCACTTTTGTAAAGAGGTGCGCGCCATGCATTTGAACCCAGCACCCCTGGAGTTGAAGGGCTGAAT
>DWMG01004114.1:0-11227 GCA_018244855.1 Elbella merops | reverse complement strand
CATACACTTTTAAATAATAACTGTATTATACAGAAGTTCAATGCGAAATCTATTGAACCTGCTTTTTTTTCGACACTTATTTTCTACTGTTGGAATACGGGTCCCCTCGCATAACGAGAGTTTTAAGGCCATAGTCTGCCACGCTAGCCAAGTGCGGGTTGGAAGACATCACACACTTTAAAACCTGTTGAATCCATTGTTTAATACTATGATACTCCACAACCGCAACCGGTGCCACATTATAATCTGGTGATGTCCATAGGCGACGGTGACCGCTTACCATCAGGTGACCCGACCGCCTGTTTGTTTGGGCTCAATTTAAAAAATCTGTAATGTATTAAAAAATGAAAAAAAAAAAAAATTGTAATATCCTGTTTCGGTTTTCCTGTCTGATATTTAGTGGTATATTTAGATTTTTGATTGTATGTTATAAAAAACTTCCAGTTGAACATTTAAGGGCTTCGAGTTATACAAGGTCCGAAATGAAGCTTCCGAAGAAAATTAATTGAAAATTCTTGAAACATAATATGATACACGAACTCCGTAATTCTTTTTAGGCAATTATTTTGTTAACTTTCGGGCTTTCAACGAAAAGTTTATAAGTAGTAAATTTGGATTACGTGAGAAATCGGTATGGTAATATATTTATCGCTCCAGTTTTATAATTAATATTTATCACGCTTTAGTTACAAAGCGAACTAAAACTATAATGTACCTATATAATGGAAAAAAGCACTATTTTGCTGATTCATTCCTTTTTTAGTTTCAGTCATTCACGGCGACCTTAGTTCCAAGTAAATCCTCCAGGGAAACAAAGCGTCTCTGACTTAACGAATTGAAGAATTTCATCTCTGGTAAAATCTCAATGATATTTGGAATGGATCCCAAATAAGTACTAAAGCCTAATTTTTCTACTTGTAAGTCAGCTTACTAGGTCTGAAAAAATATTATTACTGCGCACATTTATTTACTGTACGAGTACTAATGTAAATTATCATATAAGGCCAAATATAGGTAGGCGTATGAACTCTGCCAACTTGTACTTGGCCAGCGTGGCAGACTGTGGCCTTAACCCTCCCATTCTGAGACAGGACCTATGTTCCAATAGTGGAATAATAAAAAGCCCAAGAATACAGTACAACAATCAGTACAGCGTTCAACGCGATACATTTCCTTGAACAGTCCACTTTCCAATATTACTACGAAATTAGATTCCGCGTATCCTCGAAAACTCGTTGCGATTCAATGGAACAACTGCGGAGCTTTGTATATTGTTGAGATACGATTTATTATACAATATAAGCTTGCTTTTTTATATAATGTACTATATGCAAATATTTAGACTTGTTTATTCACAAAAAAACTACATCAAATCTGCACGACATTAACAATGAAAAACAAGAACATTACAGATTTTAATTATAAATGGAAGACTTATGTGAAATAAAATTTGTAGATAAATATTAAATAATTTAAATTAAAAATGTTCCTTCCAATTATTCGATTATCATTCAATCCATATATTATTATCCGTATTTATTAATGATCCCACAATACGCATCATTGTTAATCAATTTCGGAGACAATCATGCAATTAAAAGTTCATGAACAATAATTTACAACTATATAATAATACCATTTTAATATTCTTAAAAGTTCATGAACAATAATTTACAACTATATAATAATACAATTTTTTAATATTCTTAAAAGTTCATGAACAATAATTTACAACTATATAATAATACCATTTTTTAATATTCTTAAAAGTTCATGAACAATAATTTACAACTATATAATAATACCATTTTAATATTCAACAAGTGTTTGTTTCGTACTTTATGATGAAATAAAAATTTCAAATTTTGTTTTATTTTATATATGCATTTATGTTTTACGTTCCCTAGTATAATAGTCTAATGAAAAGATTTTAATCCTGAATCAGTGTCATCGTCATAAACCGTCGGCACCACCTCGGCGGGTAGAAAAGCAACGGCTACTGTCAGGTAGAATTCAAAATTTCTATTACACAAAATCATATATTTGCACAAATACGGGTATATCAAAAGCTGTAGACATTCCGATCAAATCATATTAAACTTTTAACCTGTTCAGTTTAAAATCATCTTAAATCTAATTTCATTTAATAATGTTTAAACACTAAATTATTGTATTAAAAACGCCAGAATCACTCGTACATATCTTTTTATTTGACCCTTTTATCTTTCCACTGATCACGGATCTCCTCTCAGAAAGAAAATGTTATTATATAATTATGTGTGCAATTAATTAGTTTAACAATTGTTTCAATCCTCGTTACCATTCGACGAATTGTTATCGTTCATACATACACTCTTATTAAAATATTAATATTTAGTACAGTAGAGTCTAGTTTATAAAATGCAACATTAAACATATACACTCGTCTACTTTGTAGACACGTTTATAAAAAAAAATAGTTTAATCGTTGTCAGTAAACAGACTAGACTGATCAATATAAAGTTCGAGTTAGTCGCACGCGTGTTGGCGGCCTTAGATTAGAAGTCATCTTTTATTTAACCCCAACTCGGGGACTATCCACTTTGCTATCTTATCGTATTAGGGCGGGCGCCCTTGTTTATTTGCCAGTTCCTTGACTTAATTTGGACTTAATCGCAGTTATATTGAGAGTTTACGCTCGGTTGTTAATGAAATCTTATTTCTGGGTTTTCCTTTCGACTTTCATTCTTATTTTTACGGCAAAAATGTATTTCTTTCGTAAAACAATACTTAGATAAATTTAAAATTGCGATCCATACATGTGTATTTATTTAATTCACATATTCGTTAATACTAATTGGTAAATTAAACATGATCGTGATAAACACATACACAAGTAGCAGGTGGAGTTTTTTTTACCACAGTATATAAGATAAGCTGGGCATTAAGCTCACATAAAGCAATGAAACAGCACTTTTTAATTAACTATTCGTATGAACACAAGCGCGGGAACGTTATGACAAATTTACATAGGCAAGTACGTACATGTGTATGTATCTATAGGTGTGGAACAAACTCGATATAATTATTAGCAACATTAACCTTAGTAGGACACACGGGGGGATAGGGATGGAGACAAGTTTATCCATTTTAGGTAAATATACAAGTATATATAACAGTAATCCCGATGCCGATGTCACGGGCGCAGGGAGCGACCATTACGCTCCAACTCACGAGTGTGGTCCGTGGGAAAGATAAAATTTTATTGACGGTCTATGTTGAAATTTTAAAATGACCGACGCTTTTGTGGATTATAATTTTCATTTCCCGTTATGATGTGGAATTATGGCGAGTAAGTAATTAAAATTATTGCGTTAACTGAAGCCAGATTATATATTTATTCGATTCATTATGGATAATAAAGTCCCTAAAAAGTGATACGGCGTATTAAAATTAGTAAGTGTATATGTGTAGAACGTTTTGTACGTTAGTTATAGTTTCTATTTGTACAGCTTGTTCCTTGTAATATATGAGTTTTTGGACAACGTTTAGAATAGTTAAAAACAATTTGACCAGAGTTGACCAGACCAGACCAGAGACCAGACCAAAAGGACCAGAGTCAGTTTCCCTCATTCTTTGAAAATCCTTTTCGTATGCGTACCAAATTCAATGTTTGTTACATCTCGTGAGATGAATTGATATTTCTGATAATACTTTCCAGGTAAACACAATGAGTTACAAAAAAATGGTTTAACAAGAAGGAAATTTAGATATTTTCTTGGAACACAAAACCTCAATTTCCGGGTAACAACGAACTTCAATCAAATATGTATCTTGTTTTGTTCGTGGCCATATTTAATGTACTTTTTTTTTAATCAACCATCATATTACCTTTTTACTTATATGTTTGAAAAACATTAGCCAAGTGTACCATCTAGAGTTATAGATATTACAAAATAAATTATCATTTCATAATAATTAATTCATAGGAGTCGTAATAACTTCGTCTGTGCAATTTGACTTACAATCAGTTGTACAGCGATTCGATTCATTTCTAGCAAAAGAAATAAGACGCAAGACAGAGGTCAAACACAGTAACATTCTATATACAAAGAAGTATATCAGTTTAAAGAAATAGCTTAACAAATTATATACCTATTCATACGTTATGACTTGTATACTAGATTAATTTGAACTTTTTTTATATTAAAAGACAAACAGGTGGGCGACCCACCTGATGGTAAGTGGTCACCGTCGCCTATAGACAATTGCAATATCAATAGTTACCAATGAAACAGATACATATATCATTTATAAACGCATCGTACGTATAAAGCACGCTTTCGCACGAGCTTACACTAATATACTCGAAGGGTTCTAGATGGATAAGGGGGATTACCTCGATCCTCCTACGCAGCTAATATGTTATAGTTAACAAAATAGTTGATACACCTCTGTCTGTATTAAATTTAGAATAGCTTTCGAGTATTGAAAAATTAATATTTGATGGTACACCGTTCTGAAATACGTAAACAATCATTGAGTTATCTATTTTAAATACTATACGTGTCAGGGCGGAGAAAGAATACCAGGATGTCGTAAAAAGTGACTATCCCAGCGCTGGCAAATCGCGATATAGCGTGGCCTGCCTAGACTTAGCTACATGTCAAATAATATGGTTATATGTCAACGTAGCTAATAAACGAACATAAATTATAAAACGAACGAACGGCCAGTGTACCCCTTTTAATATGAGAGGAGACCCATATTCTAACAGTGGAATGATAAATGGGTCGATTATTATCATTATTTTATTATAATAATAAAACAGTTTATTATAATAATAAACGAGCCACTGTGTGGTTATACAATTTTGCATCGTCCACCAACGAACATACTAGACAATGGATCACAGCGTTAGAACGAGACAAGTTAACAACACGAAACGTACGGCGAAAGGTACGGACAAAAAAACCGAGGGTGAAAATAGGTAAAGACCCCCTTAATGCCACTGAAGGGATGCTATTAACGTCACAAAAAGTATTAGACTTGTAACGGGGTTGGGTAACATTTTTACTGTACAAATAGAACAAATTGCAATGGAGTATACGTTGCTTGCACGTTCAACAATTATTCGTATATCACTTTTTATAACTGTTAAACTTAAACCTACCTACCTTACAGTTCTCCATTATGTTCTCTAAAATTTGTGCAACCTTCCATACCGCTTTTGACCATAGTGGCAAACGATGACCATAAGAAATTTTGGTATAAAAATATTGATAATACAACAAAATAAAGCATAATATTTTCAATGCGTTTGTTCAATTTTAAAAAATATAATTTACATTATATTATGTACTATTATGTGTATTATATTATTATAAGTACTATATTGTATTATCACAGATACAATATATACATTTGTATTTATTTGCATATACAAATATTTATGGTTATGTATTAACTTTAACTACTTTCTTTTCTAGTGGACGGTAAATTTAATCTCTTAATAGTAACTTTCCATTCCTGGCGCTGCTGGCAGACATCTCTTTAAGGTATAAACAGCGCAAATGTACATAGTTTCTTCAGAACTTTTTGTGTCTGTTGTTATTCCCGGATTGTCAAATAAATAATGATAATAATAATAATATGTATATTAAGAATAGAAATAAACCATGAGTTGCTCAAAGCAAACGCTCAAATGAATTCAGCCCATATGGGATTTACAAAACCCATTCCCATCGATGCCTTCGTGAGAGTGCACTTAACACCTACCCTCAATCGCGCCCTTAAATTCCCACATCCCCATTCAAAGTCGTATTGCAGCTTAGCAATACT
Source organism: Elbella merops (assembly GCA_018244855.1). Classification (NCBI taxonomy): domain Eukaryota; kingdom Metazoa; phylum Arthropoda; class Insecta; order Lepidoptera; family Hesperiidae; genus Elbella; species Elbella merops. The sequence goes on along the minus strand of DWMG01004114.1, from coordinate 5,407 downwards.
CTTTCCGAGCGTTTTAACGTTTGTGCTGTTCAGGAAAAAAATTGCTAAATTACTTATAATGGACTACATTGATAATAACGTTAGATTTTTTTTTATTATATTGCTTTTAATTATAAGTTAAGCACGTCAGGTCTGTAAGGATAGAGATATTTGGCATTGTGTGCTCTCAGCTACCCGAAAAAGGACTTGATGCGATGGTATAAAAACAATAATGTTCATTTAGTATGGCCATAGTTTATATGACTTCAACCAGTAAATATAAATAATTTCAATGTTACTAATTCTATCAATGAACAATCTGAATACTCAGTACGTCTGTTAAGAACTTCAGTATAATAAAACTAGCTAATTAAGAACTCCTCAGGAAATTCGACGCACACTATAATATTTTTATTACGAGTCTCTAATAATCAGTATAAAACAAAAGGTCACGGAAGTTGTGTAGAATACCAAGAAAACGTGTTTTAATATGTTTTTAATGTTTTTTATTTTATTTAATCTTATAATTTAGACTACTCGTATATCTATCATGACAGATGTCGATTTGATAGCATAGTCAATGTCAGTGTTATATATTATGTCAATGTTCGTCTGTTTCATAAACAGAGGGTAGACAAATATTGAGTGCCGCATTTGTACATAATAAAGCGTTAATGTGCCACCTGCCAAAGTGAGATTACAAAAGACAAACAGCTGAACACGACGAGTTGTAATTCGCTCGCTAATTCATACGTATCCAGGGTTTCGGGGTCTTTATGTGTTTACCGAATGCTAATGGGCGCGGGTATCGCCTCTGCATCCGGCTCGAAGTACCAACGTCGGCGGCAGTTTAGTTCTGCAGGAAATTACAAAAGGGGAGATACTCCCCACCTTAATGTTATCACATAGTGCTTGTGTTGGGACAGTTTAATTTATATATCGAAATATATTTATAACAAATAACGTTATAATAATTATTTATTATAACGTTGTGTACTACGCCCTCAAGCTAGGTGGAATGACGATATACGCAGTGGCAGCAGTTGGATGCGAAGAGCTGAAGATCGAGCTCAGTGGCACGCTATTGGAGGGGCAGATGGTAGTAGGCTGATGATGACGACGAAATATATTTACAGAAATTGTTTTTGGATAATCTATACTGGTGTTATTGTAGCGTCCCACCTGGTGCTGTACTAGGTAGGCAGAAAGTATCAAGTGACAAATATACCTATGCATTTTTACAGAACTGCCGACCTTCTTCTACATTAACCACCGTCTTTATGTATTTTTGAATTATAAACATCCGTAATAAGATGTTGTGTTTTTAATATAAAAACAGCTTACACAAATGCTTATTAAAATTTTATTGCAGAAATTTTAAAGCGATCCCAGTTGGTTGTATTTTAAAATTTTATAACCGGACAGTAAAGTCATGTTTTATGAAAGAATACCTTTTCATAGCAATGACACGAAAGGATATTTTAATGGTTTTCTTTTCAAAACATGCAATTTATCGCAACTGCGTAATACCTACTTAAATTTAATAACAATAATAATTCATAAAGTCAAAACGGTATGTGTATAGGGCACTTTAACATTAACAAAATCCCTTGTAATCACAGGATTCTGCAAGGCTTGCATTATTTAACGGTACCGTGCGAGCCTTCCTGAGCAATACTCGTTTATCATTTGCATATGGTTATACTAAAAGTGCTACTATGATGCTATTTTCACTATATAGGTAGGTACATAAGACGGGTTAATCGTCATCTGGCCCGATATAAACTCGCCCAATCGGGCGACTTGGCATCTTTCGAATTTACCTAATAATATTTCTGTCGTCATCTCGCACGCTTGTACAAAGTGCGTGCGCGCGAGTTGAGCCAAGTCGCCCGACCGGACGAGTTTATGTCGGGCGAGATGACGAATAATCCCTTAAGACCCCACGATACTCAATCTTAGAAAACTTTTTTATTAGGGTTAAGTGTACGAGTTGAAATTGTATGGAAAGCAGTTATTCTAACCCTCTTATAATAAAATCAGTCCACAATTTCATAATTACTTTTTAGTACAGGCTTATAATTTGATTAATATGTACCCGCCTATCTCATGTACGTTTTTTCGGGATGGCACAATGGCTACGATTCATGAAGAGAGGCTCGTATAAACATATGTGAGTTAAACCAGTACATATTTAATAATTTACATACACACTGACAAAATTATAAAGAGTACAATATATATTAACTCTGCTTGCCAAAGTATATGATGTGTCTCATTAGGAATATATTCTCGTGTATGAGTTGCGTGTATTTTTTAGTATTGTTTTGTTCCCTTATTCATTTAAAACTTTTCAAAAGTTTTTTTAAAAAAGTCATTACGAATACTAAGCAGGACTCCTTTAAAATCTGGTTGTTTGACCAATTTGACGTCAGAAATAATATCCTTTTGATAATACATGCATGTTAAAGAATTTAAAAGTGCATGATATAGTTTGTTTACAAATATTATACTCTCCAAACATCTATATCGGAATTTACAATAAGTTAATTAAGAATGTTTATGATATACATACAGGTTAAGAAATAAAGCGCTTGTAAGCTTTCGGTTTACCTAACAATGAAGATATTTCAATGTTATTAAATATATTTAAAACAACACATGCCATCTAACTTTCCTGAACTAACCAACTTTTCTAGGTTTTCTACAAAGCTAACTTTTCTAAAATCCTGACAAAAAAAAAACTCCCAAACGTTACAATATAATATGTAACATGTTCGTTTCATCATAATCCACTAGTGTTTTAAGGGGCCAAATCTGCGAACGTAGCTCTTTCGCCATAAAAATATTGCACCGCATGGGTCGATACTACTCCGCCGATACTACGAGTCATCTTTTAATTAATATTGCATGCGCCATAGCCGGCCAACTTGGGAAATTAATTTGTGCATTGTTTACAACTCGTGCGACTATGTAATTGCATATATCTACCGAGGTATTTCCGATTCAATCCCCGCAGGAGCAGTTTTGCTACGTACCGGCGTTGCGTTCGACTCCGGTCGTGTAATTCCAGACAGCAATATCATAAGTATGTATAATTATACAACAATATAACAGGTGAAACGTGGAAGTGCTTCACATCTCTGCCTATCCCTTCCGGTAATTATAGGAGTGATGCTAGGTTACTTTGTGTTCATTTGTATTTATTAATTCTAGGTCAGAGGCATGATATTGGAGAGGCTTATGTCCAGCGCCGGACGGAAGAGTCTAATGACGATATTTTAACTGATCTGTGTAAGTACATATAACATTCATTCTTCACCTCATAAACTTTATATATTGTCCGTACTTAACTCCTTTATCTCCATTATTGTTCCAATATTGCATACGAATTTTCTCTCAGAACACAAAAAATATGCATAAAATCTGCCACACTGACCAAGTGTGGGTTGGCTGAGTTCACATCATCTTTGAGAACGTCATGGACCTTAAAATAATATGGTCATATAAAATTACCATATAATACATTTATTGTAGATACCTTCCAATTCATATTCTTAGAAAAATGCAGCCCGAAAGTTGTAAATTTTCAAGCGACATTTTCAACGTATTCAACAGATTATCAACGGGACTCCTTGAAAATTGAACGGAAATTGAATCGATGAGATTCGCAGATAATTTGCGAGGCGCACCGATAGAAAATGAAATTTAAAACAGGTGTATAGTATGTTTTCCTTATTTATTCCATTTTCTGAGCCTTTCTAACAAGTACTCCTGCTTATGAGGTTTAAGGAAACTAAATATTATAATAACCATAATTCTACTATAGTTTTGAAACACAAAAACGTAAAATTACCTCGTTTTTCAGTAATGAAGATATAAGTATGTAAGCATTTATTTATTAAGACGCCCAACACAAATATTGCACAAAAATACAGTACTTAGGTATTTTAGTTAAAATGTAGTCTTAAGTACATCAATAAACTGACAGGTCACAATTTGCTTAGTAAGTATAAACCAAACCAATAAAGAAATGAATCTAAAATGACATCACTAATCATATTCTTTCATTCGCGCACAGATTTAAACAATTCTATTAACATTTGAAATATCTTTCATATGATCTTAAAATTTTGTTAAAACCCCAGTAAAACCCCGTGCTAAGAATTAGACACAGTAATACTTTCAAGCTAATGTAGATTAACTATTCCATAGTTGGTATAATAACCATACTTTATGGATTTAAAGTAGATATGGCATATGAGCACCTTTGTCTATATGAGAGACCCTAATATCGCCGCGGGGTAAAAACGGCTCATCTGAAAAGATCAGGGGTTCCGTCGACATGTCGCGCAAATAATATGATTTTGTCATATAGAATGCGATTGGGAAATCCGAGCATCGCATATTGGCATGCTTAAGAAGACATCATGTAGCACTCAGTAAGGAGAAGAAATCTACTCTTTAATATCCAGAAGGGTAGTTTTTGTGCTTGGTACATAGAAAATTCCACTCCAGGGTTAATACAATAGAGTTGACATTTAAATGAAAAGACGAATAATAGATTTTCGGCTGTAAAGGCAGAAATCACGTTTCGAGGATTATGCTGTATCCCCGATTTATGTATTTTTGAATTTGTAGGCAAGGGTGCCAGGTTTGAGACGCCTGTCGTAAATTACAGACGAGGGAAGATGGCTCGTTTTTAACAAAGGGTGCCGATAAGATCTGATGCAATTTTGTTAGGGTTGGACGAACTGAGAGGAATATGAAATTTGAATAATGCTCCAAACTTAATAATGTGCATTAGATGAAATTGTTTGATGTCAGCTCTTCGCTTTTTTGAAGTATGTTAAACGCTTTAACACTGTATACGCTAGGAGGATTCTAAGCAATAATTTTAGAAGATATATTGACGAATAAAAAATATTTTAAAATGGACGATGAATTGCACATAATTTAGTAAAATAATGGACTGGTATGAATAACTGTAACTTTGTTTTTCAATATCAACAATCCATAAAATATTATTAAAATTTTTTTGTGAAATATTTTTATGAAAAAGGTGCATGTGAATTATGTCGTCCCTTTTAACTATTTGACAAGAAAAAGAAGGCCGAAAAACTGGTATTTAAAATACACTCCGAAATAACAATATTTTGTAGTTGACCCCAAAATGCAAGATATTAAAACCTCCGAGCCTGCATTGTTCTGCTCGCTGTGAATAAAAAAAATACTGAAAAATATTCATAATCCAAAAATGTCTGCTAAGCATAGCGTGCATTTTTGCTTTGTTGCTCCGAATGAAGTTTTGCATTCGGAGACTTGCTGTACCAACGGCTGTACTGACGTACAAAATGTACCAGACTAGTTTCGGACCTGTACGAGGTCCTTCCTCATGAGCTCCCGGCGTTTGCAGCGAGGTCGCAAC
>DWMG01004113.1:0-11229 GCA_018244855.1 Elbella merops | reverse complement strand
TACATAGCAAACCTTTCCTTCAGAAAAGCATGTTATCTTATGAAAGGAAATACCAGCGCGTAGGTTTTTATTAGAAGTTTTGATTGAGTTGCACAAACATCGGACACAAGAAACGCATGATTATTGTGTTCTGATATAAATATGGCGACCCTTTTTTGTTACTAAACCTTACTTATTCTCACTGTCAATTGCTCAGTCCCTGCTAATTGCTTGGGACTATTGCATCGCCCTTATAACTGTTTATATTGATAGCCGATTGTTTTCTAGTCTTATCATTACCATCAATACATTCCACTGCTGGATACGAGTCTCTTCTCAAAATGAAAAGGGATTGGCGCTAATAAAACCAACATTGGTTATTTGTGGGTTGATACATTTCATATGCCTTAAAAAAGACAATTGCGCTTTTTATAGGTCTAATGAAGATGTTTTCTACCATTGCTATGATCAGTTACATTAAATCTTTAAAAATCTGCACTTGTGCCTTTTCTTACGTCTATAGGAATAATCGTAGCTGCCAATATTATCTCAGCTGGATTCACAGCGGAAGCTGCAATGGCATTCCCAGCTGCTTTATTTCTGGTGTAAATTTTCACAATTCTTCTGGTCGTAACTGCTTGGGAGGTGATTTTATATCTTCTAGAACGCCAAGGGGTGGCGTCCGAAACTACTATAAGGGTCTAGAAAGTAGGTACATAAAATTTATAAACATTATTTACAAGTAGCGAATATAATATGTATAAGATTTATTTAGTACAATACTACTGATACTATGTATATCTAATAAGAAGCAATTGTTATTAAAAGCATTTATATTTTGGCCTGATTGTCGATCGACTTGTACATAAAATGAGATCGTCTCAGTCATGACGACGAAAAACCAACTTCGTAGAACATAAACATTGACTAATATCAACTGCGGTTGTATTAAGTTAATATTGATACAAATTAAACTGACTTCTAACCTGCATCATAGATCTTCAATACTGTTACCAGTTAAAATTAACTTGACTAATTTGACAGTAATATTTCTTTTGAACATCAATTCGAAAATCGATACGTTACCGTTATCGATTCGTAATCAGCAACAGCAACTCATGATTCAAGCCTGCTCGAATGCTTCTCTCTTCGTATAAAAAAGGTAAATATACTATAACATTTGTGACTAGAACGCATGAACTAGACGAGATTGTTGAACGTGATACGAAGCTGGGTATATGTTTAGAAAATTTTTGATTTAATTATACCTATATACCTATTATGTTAAGCCGAAATACTTAAATTATAAAAATGTAAAAGAACGGACTGTTTTCAAAGTTAGCGGATTAGCAAAAATTCCACAAGTTTTTGACTGTGATAAATCCAATATTATAGCGTAAGAAATCTGTTAGTACAACCTTAGTTGATATTTTAACCATAAATGATTAGACACTCATACGAAACGCAATTTTTAATGGCCACCTATATGCAATAACCAGAGATTGCAAATTAATTGACAATTATTACAACATTGTATGTTACAAATAAGTTATTAAGAAATAAAGTTATACCGCTCACTTCTGTAAAAGCAAAAAGAATGTATTATTAAAATTATTATTAACTTGCGTCATTGTTACTTTTTTGTTATGTCACTGTTTTAATACATTTAATTTGTAAAAAAAAAATGATTTATATTCTTCTCAATGGTATGTTTTAAAATGGGCTGCTTGACCTGATAATTATTTTTAATGTTTTCCATTAACAGACATACCACCATTTTTATATGTAACCCAATATTAAAACGCACAAATCTAAAACAAAACAAAACAAATCAAACAACAATAAAACAAAACACTCACACAGAAAACGAAAACAATTTTGCGACAACACATTTCAGTAACGCAACAATTAATGGTCCCGGTTGTTACTATTAATTATTATTTATACACATTCATATATCAAATCACACCCACACATATGTATGTATCAAAATGCTTGTACATGTGCCTCGTAATTACACTAATCTTCTTCGAGTAATTCATAATGTTCGCTATATAGAAGAATACTTTATTCATTAAACATTGGTATGATTATTTTTTAACCGTTAATTATAGTGTATAATCGATTTTCAATTAAAATCGGTCCTACGATTGGCTGTTCAATTAAAACAAAACATCAAGGAATCATAAAGGATCGATTTAAAAAGAAGATATAAGAATAATTGTAGTACACATGTAGATTATAATCAGTTATGGCAGACCTATTACTATAACTGAAACCACCGCCTTAATTAAAAACGTCATAGTTTATCGAACAATTGTACTAAGACTACAACGTATCATGTCAAGAATTTATTTTAAAGATATTATATATTGCAATTTTATTTAGAATTATTTTTATGTTTTAATTATCAATTGTGAATTTAAATAAGCAATGATTTTTTTAAAATATTAATTATTTTTTAATAGGTGTACTTAGATGAAATGTTTGTATAATGTTATTTTGTACGTGTTTGTATGTAGCTTAGTACGCACACCAAAGTAATGTGTCGTAAGTGCTATTTATTATATGTACATACATATGTGCTGAAATGTAGGTGAAAACATGGCTAGTATACTGTATATGCCATAAATAGCCCCAATTCGTCGAGTAATTAGTTAGTAAATTTGACAACTAAGCGAAGGTCATGGGTTCGATTCTCAAATCAGATCATGTCTATCTAGTTGTTATAGTCCGAGCTCTACCTAATTTGGGATCAGCGGGCCGTTTGTGGAATAGCCAACAATATATGTAGATATACAAGTGTATCAAAAACAGTCGGAATCTTCAAATATTAGTACAACATATGACTCGTAGGGTATAATCTATAAAGGTACAACGACAACTCTTCGAAAAAAAAAAACATTTGGCACTCCGTGCTCTCTGCTTATCCCATATAGCTGGCGTGATATTCTCTGTCATATATTCGCCAATTTGAAATGGTGCCGTCAATAATTGTTGCACGGTAATGGTAACATGACAGTGACCTTACAATCAAGGAAAAACCTTGCCTACAAGGTCGACCTTCGTCACAAGGGCAGACCTTGAATAAGAAAATCCGATGTCTATGTAATACGGTGGTCATGACATGTTCTGAGTTTGTTAATCGATACATTAAATATTTTCATTCTGAAAGGTAACCTGTGATCACCAGTAAAACAATTAAACTGCTGATAACGATCGCGGTAATAATAAATTAATAAAACAATATTTTCTAATAAAAAAGCGATATGGCTTAACATGACTCTTAGATTCAATCTAAATAGAAGATAGAAAAACACAAAATTTAAAGAAAAAAACAGTTATAAAAATTATACCTTCATTTAATAAAAACTCATTTTCTTTAAATAATTACGCAGTCTTATAAAAAAGTCGTTTTAAATAAAATAAATAATTAATCTTAAATAACTTAAGTCATAAATAGTTACATCTAACCTCGAACGGCCACGCTTTATAAATTAAATTGGTATGTAAGTACGAAGTCAATAAATAAATATTAAACATAGTACAAGCTATGGATACAATAATTTTAGTCCGCTGTTTGCAAAGAATTCATTAATATTCTTTTGCGAAACCATAGGCAAGAATGCGCTTCGTGCGGCTTTTTTACTTCCAGCTTCGTTAACAGTTTTGGCGGTATTAAATAAATTATTTATTGCTGACGTCTTGAAAATATCAGCTATTGCTACCCTTTTGTTCAGTTTCGATACTTTTTTCCTTTGTATTTTTCGAGTTTTCGTTTCTGGCTGTGAATTTTTTGTGGCCAATATGTCTTGGGTAGGAGAACCGTAAGGCCTGAAATTAGGGAGAGTATTTCGTAGAAGCGTTGGTGCCGGCGTTTGTAGGTTCCTTATCCGTGGTGATAGAATGTCTTGTGATTTGTATTGAGCTGAAACGTCCTGGAAAAATAATAGAAAGGATTAGTCCGGTAAAAAGTTCAGAAATAGTGACATTAGTAATTCATATATTTATAGATGCAGACACAATATGATTTTAATAGCGCATTATCAGATCTTTACTGAATGTAAAAATCAATTTCCTTATTTTTATTTATTTGGTTGTTTTTTTTAAATGCGTACTTAGATTGTTTTTTAAAGGTTACAGACAAGGAATGCTTATAGCATTGTCATCGTCTTTTATACGACAAGATGGTAACACCATATTAATATTCTATCATATAAAATAGCATATTTCTTCCTATCATTTTAACGTGAAAAATATATCTTCAACATAAGTGTAAAACCAATAATTATATATCTTTAATTTGTAAATGACATCTAAATACAACTAATAATTACTACTTACATAATTTGCTATGACGAGTAAACTGATAAATAATAAAGTAAAATGCATTATGACCGTTTCCTTTACTCAATTCTTAGATAGTGTTAAAACTATAGAAATGTTCCGTTTATGTACACAAAAGTAATCTAGATGTACGTTGTCTATCAAGAAATAACAAAAATTTATGTAACAATTTTATGTAACAATTTTTGTAACATCTGATGTATTAGATTAAAAACTATAAATTAAAATTTCACATCACACTGCTTATCAAAAACTACGTGAAGCGTTTCGTAAAATTAATATCTATACATTTTATTCTTAGTAGACTGCCTCGCTGGTCGAGTGGTTGCAAGCGTGACTGCCGATCGGGTGGTCCTGGGTTCAAATCTCGGGTCGGGTACTATTGGATTTTTCTAATTTAGAATTTCTAGTAGTGACTCGGAGTCTGGATCTGCGCCCGGTGTATGGCAATAGGCTCACCACCAATTCCACGGGACGTAAACGTGACTGATGAAACGTGGGAGTGTACTACACTCCTCTGCCTACCTCTTCGGAGAGTACAGGCGTGATGTTACGTTTTTTATTCTAGTTACATGTATACTTAAAACGAGGTCTGTTGTATGGGTTTTATGAAAGCTCCAACCACAAAATTTAACAAAATTTGAAAAATATTCTAGAAAATTTTCGACATTCGGAATAACATTTCTATTTCCGTACAGCAAGAGGGCCAAGTAATAAAACATTAAAAAAGGGCATAATTTCATTATTACTTTATCTACAATTTTATAGAAGTACAACAAATGTTTCTGGGCAAAACTTTACAATTTCAACATTCTCGTTGCTTAAAATCTTTTTGAAATCGCAACCTTTCTTTACAATAATAAATTAAAAACACCTTCAACATTTATTGTAACATTTTATAAATTAATTCCCGAAAAGTTACATAAAATAAAGTCATCATAAAAAAGGAGGTGGGATAGGTTTGCTGCTAGTAAAGCGAGGAGTTATGTCCGGTATATAGGCAGGATCTGCTGGAAGAATTGATGTACTTGCTGTGCTTGGCAACGGTGATGCTGGGATCGACGGCGGTGCTGTCAAAGAACTTGACGCTGATATAGTAGTCAGCTAAAAACAAAACAGAAGGTTAGAAATAAAAGAAGATAAAGCAAAACGTGCTGTCAATAAATTTGACGCCGGTGTAACTGTAAGCTAGAAATAAAAAAGAATATTAGCTATAAAAGAAAAAGGAAATTAGAGCTTTAACGATCACAATGTAGGAAACACAAATTCTTAAATTCCAAAATATATTTCATAAGGCAATGATCAAAAATGTATAAATAAAACAATAATCGAGAACAAAGAAGAATATCTATGATTTCTACATTATTTATTTCAGGTTATAAAAAAAAGTCATGGCATATTCAGAAAGGGGAATAGAAACCTGTTACCACACGTAACATATCTACACAAATATATTAATCGTACAATACACTAAATATATTTTAAAGATAACCTCAAAAAGTACTGACGCCCCAAGAAATAAAATGAATATTAAACCTAATAATAAACATGTACGATAACAATCTGTAACTTACCATAGCAACTATAACAAATAGACATGTGACCAATAAATTTCGCATAAACATTTTGAATAAAATTTTCTCTGTTTATAGCCGTTGTCAATACAAACATGTGTGTATCAATGTCGTGATATTTATATTCAAATCGAATTTTATAATGAGGAAGTTTTGTAAAAAAATTTACACAACTCAATTTATTTCACTGTGTTACTGTTACACATATTACACATTTTACGTTATTATCTTTACTAGGAAGTATAGGACTTTACGTTGTTTATTATAGTCATATACACATCAGAAATTTATAGACATAATTCCATCTAATACTAACATTTTAGATGTAATGGAATTTTAAATACTAGACATGACAGATGAGGCGTGTTTTTTCAGTCTCAAATAACTTTTAACTATAAAAGGAATTTCATTTAGTTAGTCTATTAACCCACACTTTGCCACTGTGATAGTTTATGTCCTCATCCTCCTCTTTATGAGAGGAGACCCTTGTCCAAGACGGTACCGACAAAGTGATGATGATTATAATCGACTCGCGTCATAGATAATTTGATGGCTTATTATTAATTTTAAGATACAAAACCAGTCACTTCACACATAAAGGTAAAAAAATATTACATATTAAAACGAACGCTTTTATTTCTGTCTATCATATATACAATAATCTGAATTGCTTCGCATAATCACTTGCAATAAAATCTTATAGAATAAAAATATTTACACACATGAACCTAGACAGACAAATAAAAAAGAAAATACATTAATTTGGTATTATTTATTTAAATATTAATTAATACAATTCTTTTAAAACTAGACAATTATACTCAGAGCATACGAATTTACGCACGTTTTTTACAGTGACATTACAATGAGATGGTAATAATTTTAGGATTTGTAATGTCTATAAATGTGCTAAATGTAAATTTAAAAAAAGTTGAATTAACATCTGGGTGTATTTGTTACTTGTACAAAATTAGTCTGTTAGCATTCAGTCCAGTACGCATTGCTATTTTATAACGAACTCGACTTAAACTTAAAATTTAATAATAGAAAATAAGTTATATTGAATAATAACGTACAATTAAATGCCATTTACTAGTAATAGCTCATTCTATTTTTATAAATAAATTAATATTATAACTAAATATTCAACCCAATCCTATGACGCAGGGGATGATTTAAGAATCAATGGTTTCTTTCCATTAACTTTTATAGACTTTTCTATTTACTTTGTTTGTATTCCAAAGGTCATGATGATTTGCAATACTTTAAATAAAGGGTGGGGGAACAGGCACTTTTCTCAGGAAAGTAGAGCCTCTAGCTGCAGGCGTAGCTGATGGTAGCAATGGTGACAGTGGGGGCGCTAATGCTGAAACTGGAGACGCTACTGGTAAAAATGGACCTCTCGGTATTTTTATTGACGGATCAGGCAGAGGAGTCTCACTTATTGTTCCATAAGGAGTCACAGTCAAATCTAAACATCCTATCGGTGATGCTATAATGGGTGCATCAAACGTGTCGAAAATTGGATCGTCTTGTAGATAGGGTATTGAATCTGTGAGGCTAAGTGGTGACGGAATTGACTTTGAAAATTGAATAGCCATCTCTGCAGCTGAAGGTGAATGTGCTGTATAGCTTGGAAGAGGTGGGTTTGGGGTCGGTTGAATTAATGAAGAAAATGGTATTTGTGGAATTTGGGGGAAATTTGGAATGAATTGAGGATCGCCAAAACCTAAGGAAGGTATCGGGTCAAAGACTTGCGATCTTGGTGCTGCTGGTAAATTTTGTTTAGTTGTAGAATATGCCTCCAATGGTACTCTCGATGTTTCCTTATTAAGAGATGTATCTAACCCAGGTGAAATGTATCTTTCTGACAGAGATCCTATTATAGATAGAAGCAACGGATTATTCCCAGTTGGTAATGGAGTACATTCTCTCAATCCGGGCTGATTTGAGACGGTTGCTGCATTTTCCAAAGGCAATGAAGTTGCCCGTGAATTAGATTGCACAGATGGGGTGAACGGAACTTGTGACTTGAAATCGCTTAACCTTTTAGAATTAGAAGCGAACTGTTCAAAAGCGGAGAGTGAATCCGATCTTGAGGTTACTGGCGATTGTGGATAAAACGTTGCTGAGTATGGGCCAATAGAATCTTGGCAGGCCGGTACATATGGCTTATTTAGACTATTACTAAGCCGCGAAAATGATTGGCCTTGCATAAACGTTTGTGGCCGAAAAGGTTCTTGACAAAAATGTGCATGTGACAATCCTGGGGATAGTGTCCTTGCAGGCAATTGCTGACCATTTACCTAAAACAAAACAATAATAGAACTATTAAACCACCTCATTTACAAATAATTATTTGTGTCCCAAAGAAAAGCCAATCTAACAGACAAGATATATTGTCGTTTGCCGATTGGTAGATTTCTATTATCGAGATAATATTAAAATTACTCTCACCTTACTCAATGTGTTGATAAACAACAGAATTATTGCAATCAGCATTGTTAACTTTAGAAATTGTTATAATTCTAATTACGAGGACTTACTCTATAAGTACTGAAAACATATCAGTAGCAGATAGTGAGTTTACTTCACCTTTATCAGCAAGAATAACTTTAATTTCATTAATTATGCAATTTACTACATTATGACAGATTACTTCAAATGATAAGGATTTATACGCGTGTATGACATCCATTCTGAGAATCAATAGCGAAGGCGATCTATGGAATCTTATGTTATTTCTATTAAACGTCTACCGAGTGTAGCGTTCCAACTTGATATGTGACGTATATAATTACTAACACATTTGAGTTTGACTAACTCGTTGGTCGAGCGGTCGTAAGCGCGTCTGCCAATCGGGAGGTGCTGGGTTCAGATCCCGGGTCGGGCCCTATTGGATTTTTCTAATTTAGAATTTCTAATAGTGACTCGGAATCTCTGTCTGTGCCCGGTGTATGGCAATATTCTCACCACCTATTACATGGGACGTAAACGTAACTGGTGAAACGGGGGAGTGTCCTATATTCCTTTGCCTACCTCTTCGGGGATAACAAGCGTAATGTTACGTTACATTAGAATGATGAATATAAATACATATTCACTAAATGTTCAATTAGGTAATATTAAAAGTGATTTCATGTCTATATGTTTAATATTTAAATTAAGAGTCACTAAAGGTTAAAATCGTATTACATGGCTGTTATTTTAAACTTTAATTAAATTTTGTACTTTATTTATATATTTCATATCTAACAGACCTAAAAAAACGGATAATTTAACTTGAATCTAATTAATAATAGGTCATCATACTCATATATTCCATGAGCCGCTGACTCTTATGAAACATCCACATAGTGGCTACTTGAACAAGGTATTTAATATAACTGAGGATATACTGTAAGCATCAGTGAAATAAATTAATTGAAATTTTTGTAGCCTTAACATGTGCCATTAAATTGCAAGCAACCGGTAAAATTAAGCAATACTAGATGTAATGAACGTCATATATTCGTAAATAAATAGTAAAATTCAAAATTCAAAAGTTTTGATTCATTGTAAGGTATTTAAATACACTTAATGAACTTCATAACATATCTTATATTTATATATTAATCGGCTTTGAACGCCTTTTTTAGGCTTATGTAGACCGGAAGAAAAAAGCCGGCGGAAAAAACTTCCGGCCAGTAGGCCGGCCAGGTAGTGCGAAGCCTTTGTAATTGTTGGTGTGTTATGGAGGATAATTTGTGACTGTTTAACGTCCCGATTATTGTTACATTACAATCTATCTAACCCGTTGGAAACCTCAAAATTATTTAAAAACTACTGACTGAAGGATTACCTATTGACCTGTATCTCCGTAAATCAAGGTGGTGAGGTGTTTTCTTAACCTTTCGTGGTTGTGGGCGAGACCCATGCCAAAATAATGGGACACTGACGGCCAGCTATGTTAAAATATTGTATAATGTTTAGGTCGTAGTATAAGATGCTCTCCGGCCGGCAATATGTACAATGCGCTATGGCAGTCATTGAAGGAGGCTTATGTCCAGCAGTGGATTGAAATAGACTGATCATGGTGATGATGATGATGATAATGTGTGGGTCTGTATATATAACTTGCATCACTATCTAGTCTACGAAACCTTTCAAAACCGAATAGGAACGCAAATAATATTGGTAAGCCGTAATAATAGATGCCAAATTCTTTATAAACTATTTTACGATCTATGTTGCTTCTGCAATTATAATTGAAAATGTTCAAGACTATTTTTAAAGGTCCCTGGACCATGGGTACCTTTGAACAAAAGTACGACAGTCGCACGGTCACTGCCAAGACTAAGCCCTGTAATTTCTACAGCAACCTCAAATCATTGTTATTACTTTTATTTTTTTCA
The DNA here is from genome assembly GCA_018244855.1 of Elbella merops. Taxonomy (NCBI): domain Eukaryota; kingdom Metazoa; phylum Arthropoda; class Insecta; order Lepidoptera; family Hesperiidae; genus Elbella; species Elbella merops. The sequence continues at coordinate 935 of DWMG01004113.1, read as the reverse complement.
AGCAAATAAATTGAAATAAAATATCTAATAATAATTTTTCATTAGTCATTATTTTAAAATACATGTCTATACCAATAGGACATGGGATAAGTAACAAAAAATGTTACCTAATAACTTCTATAATGATGAAGTTTATTGTATAATGAAGATTACTGTAATCGCCGAAGAGGTAGGCAGAGGAATGTAGTATACTCCCACATTTCATTTGTTAAGTTTAAGTTCCATTACGGAATAGGTGTCAGCCTATTGCCATACACCGGGCACAGATCCAAACTGCCGAGCTACTACTAGGAATTTCAGACGAGAAAAAACCGATAGTACCCATTCAGGGATCGATCTAGGACCGCTCGATCTGGAACCACGGTTGTAACGACTCCGCCAACGAGGCAGTTAAGTAAATATGAAATTACGGAAATTGGAAATAAAAAAAAATAATAAAATCCATTTGAAATAATTTATTTGTACCGTTAATGTGAATATTTATTATAATTTATTATAGCTTAAAATTAAATAACATTAATAAATAATTCCTGGAATTACAAAGTAGGTGGTGGAATGGGTATCTTCCGCAAATATTGACTCCTGGTTCCCGACGTCGCAGCTGGCAAGTTTTCTTGGGTCCAGATAGACACAGGAGATGCAGCAGGGAGGAAAGGGTTAAAAAGATTAGCAGGAGAGGGTATGGGACAGACGAACATATCTTGGGCTGGTGTCAAGGGAACAGGATTTATAACTTCAGGAACTGGAGAATTACACATGCAACATGGTGCTCGTTCAGGACTTGGATATATTATTTCCCTTTGACAAGGACATGGTAAAAGGTTGTTTTCTAAAATTATTTCTGGTTGCTTTAGGGTCTGCGTTGTTGGGACAATTGGCATCGGACTCGGCGTGGCAACTGGTTGTAATGGCAGCGGGTTAGGCGGCTGTACCGG
>DWMG01004112.1:0-11231 GCA_018244855.1 Elbella merops | reverse complement strand
GAATAACTACCAGATTCCGTATAGGTTCGACTAGTTTGGGACCTAAACGAGATCTTTCTTCATGAGATCCCGCCGATTGCAGTGGGGTCGCAGTCATGACATACATAATTACGTTATGTGTAATAAATACTCACGAGTCGTTTAATAGTAAAATTATGCCATTGTTTAAATATTTAGCTTTCAGTATAGACGATCATTAATGGAATTACTATATACCATTTATTCCCAATACGTTCTTTGTAAGTGACTACTTGTAGGTTTTTTGTTGGTATAGAAATCATCCGCACGGTTTGTTATTTACTAGCAAACATGTTTTTTCTGGCTGAGTGACTTCTTCAAAAAGCCTGGAACTACAAAAATCCTATGAAATGCGAGAACAACAAAAATGTGAAAAAACTGCTTAATGTACAAGGAATGTTAGTATAAGAATAGTCTTCCAGAGCGTTTCCAGGATTTACATAAGATAAGACAGTAGTGTGTAACCGAATCGTGATAGGGATATACAAGCGGGACTATCGTAACAACGTGACCGGCGCGGGATTTGCATTCAGGAAGCGGGAATAAAAATGGATGTGTAACTCGCAGAAGTTAATACACATGTGTATAAGTATACACTTAGGTATACAGATATTTTTTTTCACCACACAAACATTAATTCTGCGTAAAATTCCAACCGACATTACCTACAAAGAATAACGATGACTTGAAATGTTTCAATCAAATTATATCCGTGCAAACGATTAGAACATCGTTCATTACCAACATTATGAAACTGTTATTAATTCTATCAATAGTTATCTGTAGAGTCGAATAGTGCGCGCGAAACCACGCGGAAGGAGTGTAGCCTTCTCAGATATTCAGCCGCGGCCATAACGTGCCGATAACAAACGCTTCTATAATCTACTCGACACCAAACGTTCTTCGTGCGTTACGTTTATTATTAACAGTATCCATTATAGCTTTTATTTATTTATTTGATCATTTTGCACACACGAATTACAGTAAGGTCAGATCTGTAAGGTAACAAATGTTTGGTAGACGGTGGTCTCTGTCTACCCCGTAAGGAACCTGGTGTGATGATACAATAATGATAATAAAAACGTTCATAGTCAAAATAAGAACTACGAATTCATACAAAAATAATTACAATGTACATAGTATATTCAAACTGATTATCCTCTCTTTAAAATAACTCTTTAAACAGCGCCAAGAATAGAAGGAATATCTACTATATAGAAGGAATACGAAGAAATCAAATTCTTTTCTAAGATATTAATTGCCAAGCATTTTTCTACCGTGTTATGTTTGACGTTACGTAATGAATCGGTAATTATTTTATGTTCGGTTTATATTTTAATGTACACGACTATATGAATACAATTCTTAGACGTATTTAGATACGTGCTCAAAACGCTTAAATAATAAACATCATTGTGACCAACACTTGTCATTCCCCGGTTGGACACTGGATTCCTCTTAAACTAAGAATGCTGTGACCATAGTTTAATAATTTTAAACCCGACACAAGAAACTTAAATTAGATAGAAGAGTTTCAGTTCCTCAAAATGATTTTTTCTTATAAAGTTTTTAAACTAAACATTACTCTAATACTAGTAGAGGCTTGTAATCTGGATCTGTGCCCGGTGTATAGTAACAGGCTCACCACCTATTCCATGTTGGACGTAAATGTGATTAAGGTAAAGTGGGAATGTACTATACTCCTCTGCCTACACCTTCGTGGATTACGAGAGTGTTGGCACGTTATTATTTTGAACTAAACATTAATTAAATTAGCTACAGAACTATAATACACGAATAATAATGGTACAAAACTATAATAGAAGGATAATAGACGAATTTTAAGATACATTTAAATAAAATTTTACGTATTTAATGTTAGTTATAAATGTTAAGAAAAATTAAAATTTCCAACTAAATTAAATCGGCACGCCTATAAACGCACCCAAGACCTGAACACCTAGAAATCGTGATCGCATTGAGTCGATGCGGGCTAGGAAACGTCACTTTGACCTATTAGATTCGATGTAGTTATATGGCTTTCGTGACACTTTAAAGTATTATCGGATTTTCGAAGCCGTGTTCCGTGCCGGGTCATTAATATTGGAGGTCAAATTCTAGACCGCAGTGGTTATGTCAGATGTTGTGTCTAACGTCCAACTGGAATGCTTACGATATTGCCGTGGCTTGTACTTGTACTTGTATTGTATATTATGCTAAGTATTTTATTATAAAGAACACGGCGAAAGGGCTATTATATTGAAACATTATTTATCAGCATACCTAGAAATAAAATTACATCTTCATACTCATGAGAAATAGATTCAAAATTGGCAAATGAAATTAAAAACGAATATACCTGTTAATAGATCTAAATATTATAACGTATGTTTTTCACATTTTTTTAAAATATCAGACAAGGAAATTTCATACCAAAAGCATTTGACCACAAAAATTCATATCATTCTCTTTCAACGCGTACAAAATAGTAATAGCAGAAATAAAATCTAATTAAAACTATTTCGTACTTTATCAACCGAGAGTGTAGGTACCTTGGAATTTACTATAATAGGGACAAATATTTCATTGCTCATAACCGCTTATAATTCATACTAGCGTGGCCCTTCCGATGATGTCTATTGAGTATGCAAAAGGGCTTCGATCGGCGATATAAAGAACACGAACGATTGTGACAGCAATTCTAATTGTCCATATATGACACCTGGGTTACTTATGAGGCCCTTTGTTGCTAATGTTAATAGGTAACTCCTTTATTGCTTCTTATAAACGCCTTAATATAAATTCCTGTGTAAAATGTGAACAGTGATAAAATCTTGTTATCAAACATTTAATATCTCTACACCAGCTTTCCAACCCGTACTTGGCCAGCGTGGCAGACTTAACGCTACCCCTTCTGAGAGGAAATCAGTGTCCAAGAGTGGAACAAAAAAAAGGTTGACGATGGTTTATGAATATCTGTGTACATTATGAGATTGTATACTGGCTTTAATAATTGTTTTTCTGGATAGTTCGTCCAGTTTCGAACCTATAGCTAAGGCTGATGTGCCATTTGCAGCGTAGTCACGGCAGAGGAGGTGAAACCATACGTGAGCTAAGCCGATATATAGCTTAACCATTGCTAGATTCCACTAACGATATCTTTTGTCGCAAACCAGCTTTAAAACATGTAAGTAGTAAGTTACTTGGTTCAATGATTTAGTTCACGGAAATAGTCCTCTCTGAACGACTTCTGATAGGAATACGTTCTCATCTGAATATTATTGTAGACATCCAGACTGAAATTAAAGCTACTCATTTACATCGAAAGATAGGCAGGATTTGTAGCTCGAATAATAATTTATTTTATGCTTAATGAAGTTTTCTTACTTAACACAGGCAATGCTTAATAAGGGCAGGCTTAATCAAGGAAGATGTGATGTAATATATTTTAATGCAGTAAGGGGAAGGAAGTCTGCCAAGAACACACCAGGTGGAAATCTTAGTCTTAATCTACCACTACGGGATAGGCGTGACAATATGTATAATTATATTAATAAAGGAAAATATAATGCATTGAGTAAATGAACAAAGAATAAAAAGAAAAAGTCGTACTTACATTTAAATTTGGCTGTTTTGAAATTTATAGCTTCACAGACTTTATATTTCATCGTCAGCAGAGGAATCCTTTTAGGACGATTCTCTTTTTGCGGAACATTAATCGCTTAACAATGCTTCCATCGAGTGAATGGATATCTTAAAACGGGTATTGTTGTCTTGCGTCCTGTTGTTTGGGGATAATGAACTAACCAAAATTCCTTTGTTTCAGATTGACAACAATATGCCTAAGGAATTCGCGCATATGCGCGCATCTAGCGAATTTAGAGGTTGGACTACCGGTGAGTGGGTTTTAAATTTGAATTTAGAATGTTTTTATTTTAAACTATAAACGTAGCTAATTGACTTGTTTGACGTTTAGATTGGCAAGTTGTCACAACTTAGACCGCCCACGACTCGTAATGCGGTTTTTGACATTATAGTTATAAAGATTAATATTTTTTTAAAACGTTATACTAGTAAATGTTAATTAATGAGTACAAATATTTTTCCTAACTTTAGAAATATGAAAAGCTGTTAGTGATTGTGTTAGTTCTGTCGATTTCGCGTATAAATGTATGTATTAGACAGATATTTCTTCTGCGTCGCCAATAGTAGGTATTAATATAAGTATGAATTAAAATTTTCTCTTCAAGTCAGTAACTATTATCATCACGGTCATTATCTGCATCATCATCAGTATTATAATCATCATTACCATCACCAACATAGCCATTATTACCATCATCATCAATACGGCTTATCGTTTCACTGTCCGACATGACTCTCCTCATAGAATGAAAAAGGTAAGGCCATATCTATCTTGCTAGCCAAATGCAGGTCACTCTCAGGTATGCTCACGATCTTTTCCTCCGCCGTTATAAATAAGTATGACCAATGGGAATCGTTGAAATGTAAAATACAAGCAACAAACGAGACAAAATCATGTAGATAGATACTTGTAACATCAAAGCGAATTTTCAATTCATACCGAACACGTGAATGATTAATTATTTATTCATAGTTATGTCTATATTGTTGAGTGCGTAACATAACATATTTGTATTATCATAGTGAATGGTTCATTTGCGGTGCGAACACATTGCGAGGAAATACCACTTTTGTAAGCAAATATTGAGTTGTGAATAGGAGATTCGATGTAGGTACCTATATATTATGTACATCGAATACATCATTACAGATATAAAAGAATATGAATATTGCAATGATTTGTTAATGCTTTATTATTATATCTCCAAACAAGATCAAATACCTACATACCTTTATCTGAGTAGCACTGACATGCTACCGTCACTTACCTACCTCTCTCTATAGAACTTATAGAACAAAAAATATCGATTTATAAAACTTAAGCTATTCAAATTGCACCACAAAACGTGACATTTGTTTACTTATATACCGTTAGCTAAATTACCTAAGCATTTTATGAGAAGGAAGACATAAATAACCATAAATTTCCTCATACCTCCTCCATTATTATTAGAATAGCTATAAGGCAACGTAAAATGATTTACGGCTGAAATTTATTACATTACATTCCTGAAATCGCCGTACATTTAGCTAACCTTGACATTGTATACATGATGCAAACAGTAGGTTCCACCGCGGACGATCATACGAGAGACGATGAAAATAGTTTATTCAGTAATATATAATCAGACTAATGGACTGCCTCGTTGATCGTGTGGTTGCAAGCGCGACTGCCAACCGGGAGGACCTGGGTTCAAATCCCGGGTCGGGTACTATTGGATTTTTCTAACTTAGAATTTCTAGTAGAGACTCGGAGTCTGGATGTGTGTGCGGTGTATGGTAATAGTCTCACCAACTATTCCATTGTGGGACTTAAACGTAACTGGTGAAATGTGGGGGTGTCCAACACGCCACTGCCTACTCTTTCGGGGATTACAGGCGTAATGTTACGTTATAATCAGTCTAATGCTAATAGAAGACCTAAATTTAATTGATATTGGCTATGCTTGGACAATTGACGTTTTCGTATTGTTAAAGCAGAACTAGTAAGCAATGCATGCAATGAGAAGCAAATAATCGCTCATAAATGGCCGTGTACAGTAAAGTTGACGGATTCTCTATGATGTGTTCTGTGTGTGGTCGATGGATGCGGTCACGAGTACCTGTTTATGAATTATATTTCACTTTATATGTAATTATAATTCGTTCAACGAAAAGTTTAAAGAAACGTAAACTATGTACGGACACACTATGACACAGTTACCCGCTGATGGAATACATTTAATAATAGGAAATAGCAAAGTAAAGTAACGTATAGCTATTATTGTAAGTACAATACAATAATACGACACAAGGCGTCTTGGCCAATCATACAAGCTGAAATATGGACTTAGTGTAGAAAAATCACTGGCTAGATGGGATGACGAGACGGCAAACCGAGGACAGGTTGAGTCCAGCAGTGGACTGAATTGTAAAAATGATAATGATCGACGGCCGACCGACGACTTTGCTCTAGATCATTAATGTTCCAGCAAATCCTGTGTGTTTATGTTAACATAGAGTTGCAACCCAGTCAAACATCCCAGTATTATTTAAATGTATCCCTGTTGGATATATTATTATCAATGTATGTTAATTTAAATGTATTTTTAACAATGTTCGCCACTGAACATGTTATGTTATATTGTCATTGTCGACAATTGTACTCATTTAATACGTTTTGACATTCATATAGTGAGAAATTCTATATCTTAAATTTTTTCTTAGAAATTAAATACTCCTTCTGTCTGTACTTTAGTAGTGTCATAATTATTTAAACACTTCCGTAAGACTATACATATTAACGCTCCAATGAATATACTTATTTTGAAAGTGTACAGATATTCGTTTACATCTTTCACTAGACTCCTATATAACAATGAAATGATAGCATGTCTTCACCTGTAATTTAAACCTTAGATGCAACTTTTTACTTACTAATCTATCCTGATTCAGACAAGAATTGATCAGATAAAATTATTGAGGTATAATTGTCTTGTCCAATTCAACATCTTCAACCTGTGCCGGCTCAAAGCTGAACGTAGACCTTCCCAACAAAACGCCACTGAGCTCTATCGTCAGCTCTTTTCCACCCACCGGTGGCCACTGCGTACATCGCCGCTCCGTCTAGCATGCCCAATTGTGAACTTTAAAAGTTTGGCCATTATTGATTATTATCACATTATGACGTGTACAGCGGAATATTTACGCGTGTCAATAACCTATCAGTCTCACCAATCGATCGATACAAGTAGTTGCCTAGCTGGTCAATCACAGAAATTGTAGGTACGCAACTACACACATACTCTGAGTACTGATTAATAACTGGTGATATTTAACGTAATATTTCTATGTGTTTCTGTTAATATAATATTATTATAAACATTTTAACATAACGAGAGAATGGAGGGTGTGTAATACACTCCTCTGCCTACACATTTGGGAAAATACGGGCGTGATGTTATGCTGTTATTATTATTATTACCGTATAATATATTTTAGCATTAGTTTTTAGAATATACAAGTCAGTTCTATAAAGATACATATTTGGTACTCGGTGCTCTCTACCTACCTCGTAGGAGATCTGAGAAGATGTTCTAATAACAACAATGCAAGCAATATTAATTGAAACTAGATGTAATTAGTGTCGAATGTATATATATAAGCAGTTGGACAACACGTTAGTTTGTCATTTGATGAATGCGTTCGTGTCGTGATTTCAAGGCCAAGATATCTAGAGTAATTGTTCATAAGTCATTTCAATTATGCTCAAACAAGTTTCTTGTGTCATTTATAATTTTACATAAGACAATAATTGCTCAGTTCGCTTGGTTATGTTGACCTTTTAAATCACAAACGCTTTGTTGTTTGTTCTATTTGAGTTCGTGAAACCTTTTACAATGTATCGTATACAGCGAGCGTAACAGGTGAAACGAGAGAATACTACGTTCCCCTGCCTACCTGTTTGGGCAAATACAGGCGAGATATTATGTTTTAAGCATTACTTCCGTTTAAGAGTTTTATTCACAAAACATTCCAGGTGCCTCCATCGACGCTCACAGAAGCGACGCGAACGAACATAACGATGTACGCCTGGAGTTCCTGGGGCGCCTGGACCGCTTGCTCCCAGACCTGTGGAGGAGGCGTCGCGGTGCAGGAGCGACAGTGCCTGCTCAGAGACCCTACCAGGTAAATACAATGCTGTACCAGACAAGTTACAACTTCTATTATGTACGTGTATGAAGAGAGTGATGACTGTACAAGAAGCACATCACATTTTAAAAGATACAGATACTTGGCAATTAGTACTCTCTGCCTGTCTCGTAAGGACCGGGCGTGATGATGTAATAATAGTGGTTAGAAATTATTCTTAATTTCGTTTTGCTATTGGTTCTTTATATGAAATGTAATGTAAGTATGCATTAAAAATACGAAAAGTGCACGAGAGCCTACGTCCAGCAGGAGACAAACAAAGCCTAATAATGAGATGTGATTTCTTTTATTATTATTCTGGTGTTGTTACGTTTTTGTTTTATTTTAGTAACTATAACGGTAGAGACGGTATAGACGGTCACTTTGATATAATACTCTAAATTTAAATTGCTACCTCGTAAATGTTATTGTTGGTCTTCAAAAATAGTATTTATCTAAACAATTTAACGATATAACTGGCACGAGTTAAGAACTGGTGGTCATTTCAAACACAATAATAAAATTATATATATTTCTTCTGGGATGTTTTTCTTTTCTCTTAAATTAATTTACTGGAGACAACTACAATAATTATAAAATACTGAAAACTATTTATGGAAAAAGAAAAATATATGCGGTCATTTTAAAACCTTAATCAATTACTATAGCTATGATCTGGCAATAAATATCTAGCAGCTCATTGAATATTAAATATAAGTACGGACTCTATACAAAAAAAAATTGTTCGCCCCAGTATTGCAACGGGCTCTATGCTCTGAGAGAATTCAGTCACCTTAACAGTTGTAGTTGTTAAATGAACTAAAACAATCATTGTTCCAAATTAGTTTGCAGGGCTAGCAAAGTGTTCGTAACTTCAATCAGAATTTAAGACATATTTCTAAGTGGTCAAAAATAATCGGGTCATATTGATCATTAATTTTTTGATAAATAAAGAAATATAAATATCTTGGAATAACCCAAACTACATAGTCTACACTTGAGCTATGAAAACAATATATACTTACTAAATATATACTTACATATATAAATGTAACCTTGTAAATATGTACATGTATGTTTTATGAAAAACCTGTCTTTAGAATATATGTATATGATCTTATCCAACAATTGTGGCTAAAACCTAAATATAATAAATGAAATATTGTTTTGACTTTATCAATAAATATAGTTTCACATCCAGCTATGTAGTACTTGTACTCCTTGAGGAATTAACATAATAATGAACTCAGAGCGCCCCACGTCCGACATCCTATTAACGATATGTAACACATCCCACGGATACGTCCGAAGATAACATGGCGATAGTAATCCTCTTTTCTATAATCCCTGTTTAAAAACCAAATTCGTGTTTGACACAGGAAAACAAACAAGACACGCCGTGAGGAAGATTAATTGTTGGTTCCTTTTTTGTTCCTCTTTTACCTTATTGTTTGATCGTATTGTCTTAATTGTTTCATTATAGGGCCGGTACGAGGTATTAAGATAAGATTGTGTCGTCGGAATGAAATAGGATGTTGCCAGGGCGGCCATTATTGTTTTGTTCCTTGTCTTTTTGAGACAGTTCATTTATTATTGACCTGGTTATAACACAGTCTTCGTAACTCAATCATTAATAATTTCACTAAACGTTTTGTGACTAATTAATCCAATCCGTTCTTTAATGACTTAAAAAAAATTAAATGCCTACTATATTAAAAAAATCAAATTGATATTAAGAATAATCTCAAATTGCCCACAGTAGATATATATGATGATAATTAATTTAGCCACCTATCTTTTGCCAACCCTAGCGCGGCCGCGGTCGCTGGCGCACATTGATCATAGATCACAATGATATCTAATGATACGCCGCGATCGATAAAACGCGGCGCGCTGCCTCCCGCGCACTGGCTGAGGTTGCTCTAACCGCCGCTTACTGTAGGTCCACGAATCCAATACGCAACAATATACTAGAAGTGTTAGGAAGAACGTAATTAGTATAGACACCAATACGCAAGAATTTGTTAGCAGGTTAGGAAAATCCCAAATTGACCTTTTTTATTGTTTTAATTAATTTAACTTTTATTGTGTTAATTAATTAACTACTTATTTTCATATAATCTAAAACTCCGTTTCATTTATATATGACAGTTTAACATCTAATAGCTTTTATGAAAACATAACTGTGCTATCGCATATACCTAATTTATTAAGTAAGTAGTTATTGCATGTAGTAATCACTTGTAATTTTGGATATCGTTACTTTTTATTAATTATAACTTCAAAGTTCATTTATATTTATTCGGAACTGGTTGTTATTCACCCGCTTCGATGTAAGTAAAAAAATGGTCATTTATACTGCTATACGATATTTATCCAATACTTTTGGAGGATTTTTTGCTCTTACTAGTTTATGCTAGACGATAGAAAAGCGTATTCGCAGATTTTTTAATAATTGCCTTAGAGGTACTATGAAACTCAACATCAGTTTCATACAACCGTAGTGGCTTAAGAACTGCATGCTAGAAAAATCCTGATATCACTAGTTTTTGCGAACGAAATCTTTAATTATCTTTATGAGATGAACAACTTATGTGCCATAACAGCTTGTGTCTAAGATAATACAAAATAACAGATATACGAATACAAACACTTTCCGGGGCTTATTTTATTCTATATCACCATTATCAGGTTTTTATCATTCCATTGGATACGGATCATCTTTCAGAATAAGAAGGGTTAAGGCTTCAGTCTGGCACACTGAGCAGGTGCGGGTTAGCCGATAATTCTATGTACATAATTGTTAACCGAGTTCGAGTCGAGTGCCCCTGGTAACAGACCCACGCAACGGAATCACAGCACGACCGGCGACGAGACATCATAATTTACGTGTCTCATTCTCACCACTTAACAAATAAAATAAAATTTAACTTTATTAACTCCAAAACGACTCACACTATAACTTACGGCAGATTACTTCGAATTAAACGAACGTTCCACTAATAGATATCTGTTGTTGCGCTGACAGCAATTCATAAATGTATTTGGAGTGAAAAAGAAATATCTATATAGATGACTAGCACAGGCTCTGCCTAACGAGAAAGGTTAAAGTCATAGACTGCCACGTTGACTAAATTGTTAGCTTCACGTCTTAGAGAACATAATGGAAAACTCTGCTGTACACACATTATACTCGTAGTTTCCTAACAACATTTTTTTAATTGATATAATCCATTAATGAAATCATTACTTTTATTAATAGTCTTGAGTCAGAACCGTCACTGATTGCTCGGGACTGAAAAATTGATACTATACAATGCTAGTACTCAGACTTATGACTAGTATATCACTGTACAAAAATATTAATATACTAGTCAACGCGAATAAATCGTGGATAT
>DWMG01004111.1:0-11235 GCA_018244855.1 Elbella merops | reverse complement strand
TCTTTAAATAAGTTGGTCAAAACTGAACACACTAAGGTGTGCGATTTCTTTGCTCTCAAGTATATATTAAAAAATAAGTAAATTGTATAATAACGATTCAAAATGAAATGGAAATTAATTTTAAAACGTAAAATGTGTAACGATGTATATCGATTGAAATGTTCCTGTAAAATCTGTAAAATTGTATATTAAACACATATTTGTATTAATAAAAACATATCTTTATGTTAATCAATTAGGAACAAGGTATTATTTTCATTGAAACATTTTCAAGACAATTGATTTTATCGCAGTTGAATATCCACAGAAACCCTGATTTCTTATAACCAGCACAACGAATTTGTACATCGCACGAAATAAGTACTGACAAATCAACTTTTACTTATTTACAATTCGCTAACACAATTATATTAAACGACAGTTAACTTTAACCCATTATTACTAACTGCACATGGGCTCTATATTAGTTAAGCTACCCTATATAAGTTTAATCCTATTGTAAGCGGTCATAAATCAGCGGCCATTAAGAACACAGGTGCGTATAATGCGCGCGCGCATGTTGGACTCTTTAATTATTCAAACTAATAAATTAATTTTATAATTTCTGCGCCCAGTAGTGGGACACAAAATGAAGAATGACAGCGGTCCGAGTTCTCGGAGTCAGAAGCCACCCCGCCAGAGAGCGGCAAGTTCTAGCATCAGAGACCACGTCGCAAGAGAGCGTTAAGTTGTAGCGTCAGAGGCCACGACCCAAGTTAAGTCGTTACGCTAGAGGAATAAGTGATTGGCCTAGTCAATGGGTATCCACTTGCAAGAAATCTCAAGAAACGAGATTATGAAATAACTGGCACTCTTCATCTAGCTTTTGAACCCATGTCAAACAAAATTAATTACTGTAGCTAAGTGTGATGTAGTAGTAACTTTTATTCATAAAAGGTTATATACCACTGTTGAACAAAATCTTATAACCGATGCTTTTGGGAACCGTCGTCACCTCAAATCATCCCATCTGTACACCCCGATATGTCCTTACCATAGTTTATTTCCCTACACATAGAAAACTAATTATTTCTCTCGGTCTGTGCATTCGTAAAGATATCAATAACAAAACTTAGATAATTTACCCAAAACACCAACTAATATCGAGGTCCTATTTCCATACATTCAGCACCACGGGTACCAGGCGTATATAACTATATTAAATACTATGTACCCAACACTAAATATCAAGTGTTTTAATTTATAGTGCAAGTTGTGCAGTTCGTAGAGATGCGCAGAGCAAGTTTCTATACAACGGGACCATAAATTGATAAGATGTGGTCCAACGTCGTATAGACGCTGTGTATACGTCACAATATCTAACAGTTTCATGTTCTACTCGTACTATAATCAGCCTGTATATGAATAAGACGCCTAATAATTATAATAAATCACAAATATAAGACTGTGCCTTTTGCTTACAACTTTTACGAATATTTATATTAATGAATGTCACGTAATATATGACCTATATTCTTATCCTTCTCTGTAAAGGACCAGGTGAGGTGAAATAATAATAATAAAAAGAAATTAATAAAAAACTTACATTTTTCTCGTGCTGTTGGCACTCCAGCACAAAGCAAGCATGAAGCAGGGAAAACCACTACGTTCAACACCCATCAGAAAGTTATATGTTGGTAGAGCGAATTGAGTAATCCTGGCACTATAGCGACAACAGTACCATCAAGCATTTTTACGACACCTAATGTTTAAAACGCTAATTAATCAAATACGAGTCATGTGCTAGGATTTGATTTGAACTCCCCGCCTTCCGGGTACGAAGCTAAAATCCTAACCAGTACGTTTTTTTTTAAAATAATAATAATAATAATGATCTTTAATCGCGGAATATGGTTTGCGTTGTCAGTGCTCATCAAATTGAAGTGGTGTCTTACAAATTCACATTTGTAAGACGCCATAAATTGATCCATCAAGTCACATGTGCCCCAGTCCTGTCTAATTCGTGGTCGTGTTCACACCACTCTATTGTCAGCATAAATCGATATGTGCGCCTCGGATATGATGCACTGGAAACGGTCTTGAATACACACCGTAAGTCGACTTCATTATACGCATTATAAATTAGTAAACTGTAAATTGTGTATGAAGAGAGTGGTAAATATGCAAGAAACATGGCAAGTCTGCTTGGGCAGAGACATTTAGCATTCCGTGCTCTCTACTACCCCTTAGGGGACCTGGCATGAAGATATGTACAATTTAATGTATAAATGAATTTTCAGACTTACCACTGTAACTTTACGTCCCAATTAGATCAGTTTTACATATAAATATCTTGTTTTATGTAAACAGTACAGAAACAATATCTTCAATATTTTAATCCACAGACAATCAAATCGCACTACTTGTCCTTTCACATTGTTTACTGGATATACCGGGATTTGGGATATACTTCCCACATACGTATAAATTTATGACTAACCAAGACCCGATGACTACAGTATTCGATAGTAAGTACGAGTATTACTTAGCCGTAGATTTATCAAGACCATCGTTATCATCAGGCTGCTTAAGTCCACTGCTGGACGTATGCAGGCCTGCACTAATATAAGCCATCGCGCGGTGTTCGTAACTTGTCACATTCAGTTTTTGCCAGTGACCTTTTAAACATGATCACCCCACCGGACGGCGTCCTACAATACAATTGATGTCATCAAATTATTGACCAAGAAACGATATTTAATTCAGAGGAAGTGCATGACTCCTTTAATAGCAGAGTTATTAAAATATAACAATTTCTCTGATCAACGTATATTATGTCTCTTCTATTGTCTATACATCTCCCAATGAGAAATGTCCAGGTGATGGCCCCGTTAACCAACGTTAACCGGATTAATTTGTGGGCGGGCGGCAACACGGGTCGAGATTGAGCGGGATTGTTGTTAGTTCACTTGGAAGTAAGTGCTGACGGTTGGGAGCTGATGCTGGAAGTATATGATGGTAATAGTGTATAACATGTTGTATTGAGGTTCAGATCAATGGCTTTTGTCAGAGTTATCAAGGCTTGGTATTTCATATAATTTGATAATCAGCAACCTTATTTTCTAAGTCCTTTGAAAGATTAGTTAATAGGAAGAGTAACTATAGCTGTGGTGAAATTTGTGACTTACATGTATGTATATATTTATTGCATGAATCTCTTTTTCATAATAATATTTTATCTCCCAAAATGAGAGAAAAACAAACAATGAAGAAATACAGAAGTATGCAAAGAGCCCAGTGAGTGGTATAAAAAATCTTAAGCAATAGTCAATTACTTTAATATTATTTTAAGCGGGTGACGCCTTGTGAATCGCATTTTGTTTTAATTTTCCAAAAAATACTTGGTTAAATTTGGAGTAATTAACTCAGCCCCAGGTATATCATATTATGTCTCACTACCTATTCCATAGTGGGACGTAAACGTAACTGGAGAAACGTGGGAGTGTTCTGCACTTCTCTGCCTACCTCTACGGGGATTACAGGCGTGAAGTTTCGTACGTACGAGCACATGAATATATTGTTCCTTGTTCCTACACGTTAATAGATGACACAACAACATCTAAAATTCTTTGTGCAAATTCAAAGTAGTTTCAGTGTGGAGCTTCGTATGAACGACTCATATTTCCGCTTATGAAACCGTAGTGCTCATTACGTGATGAAAAGTGCGGCAGTAATAATTACGGAGCGCGTAACGAGCGGTCATAAACATGTCGCGGCTAATTCTGTCCCAGGTGCATCGTACGTCGCCGCGATGAACCTGTGCGCTAAGATACGTTGCTAAAACAAGCGAATTCATACTTTTTGCATCTTCAAACAAAACGTATGTAATAACAATACGAGGAATAGAACATAAACATTTTTTTTATCTATGTGCCTTGTATGTCGCTCTCGTGAAAGTAAAAACTAGAATCGCACCCAGATTATTACCGTATTAAAAGAAAACGATTGCGATATTTTTTCTAGAAAAGTCCATGAGTGAATTGTTAACATAGTAATTGTAATTTACTTCGTGTATAAATAATTTACCTTATTAAAAATCAAGGTACCCAAAATTGTGGTCATATGTTAATTTATCCATTAAAAAACAATACTTATTTAATATTAACCTAATTAAAATTTAATGTTACACCTTGTCCGTCCCAATACTAAACCGACGACCGAAATAACACTTACGTACGTCACATCGAAGTCACTTTACGTTTACGTAAAAAATTTACACGATTATTACCCAGTTATTACGCGATGAATAGTGGGTACATAATTACGCGGGCCGCGTAACGAGCGGTCATAAACATGCCGCGGCTAATTCAGTCCCAGGTGCATCGTACGTCGCATCGATGATACTGTGTACTCAGATACGCGGTGAGTACGTGCGTATTAGCCGCGTATTCATGACTTTGGGAATACGGTAATAACTAATAAGTTCAGGACCATGCACCGGGTGATATGGAATGATAGCCTGCAGTTTATTGGATATTATGAACGCATTGAACAATACATGTACCAGATGTTGTATGATACATACGACGTACCTTTTCGTCGCATTGACGGGCCTTTTTGGACTGTTTTATTAGTTTAACGGCTGTGTTCCCATGTTATTATTTTAATAAATGTTCACTCACACTTTTTATTTACTTTGGCGTTTCCTTCCTAACAGCCTTAATAATATACTCAACCATTTTTATGTTGTTTATTATTTTATTTGCATATTGAATGCTACTCAAATTTTGGTATAAAAAAATTTTGACTCACTTTGGCATTATTGACTATTATATTATTTTACATTAAATCTGCTTTTTAAATTGACATCCCCGCCAGATTTAAAAGCTTCGCGTACTTGTCAGTTCTCGTAGGAGTGCTTTAAACAAATTTCCATGTAACGAAATACGCGTTTGATCCATTACCGAACCATTATGGTCACATAATTATCACAGTGTCCCCAGGTCAGCCATTAATCAGAGTCCATTCAGAACCTTGCCAATCCGTCGTGGGGTCTGTGACACAACCATTTATTACAGCTGGTTGTAAGAAGTATTTCAGTCTATTTGGTTAACTTCTTACTCGTTGTTTCATGGATTGACGTGACGTTCTCTGAAAAATTAATGACTTCTGCAAAGAATAATACCGAAAATAAAATATTATTCAATTCAAGTATATTAGGTCTATCATTATCTTATGTAGTTTTTTTTATGGAGACACTGCTATTGTTGTTACTAATAAACAAACATTTTTTCGTTATTTATTCTGGCGTGGATCTGTTCCAGCTTTTAGTAAATGAACATATTAATACAGCAAACGCAATAAATTTATAAATAATAAATCGATTCTGCCCGGTCTTTATTTTTGAGAGGAACCATGAAAACAGTCATGGCATTAAGAAATTTTGATGTTAATTCCTGACGTTTTACCTCGTGTCTTATCTAGCGAGGAGTAAGTAATCCTTGAGCGTCAACGACTGAGTGACGTCACCGCTGACACCGGATTACAGTGACGAGGAGGCGCCGAAGTGGAAAGAAAATATTTTGTTTATATTTTTTTGGAGTTTCGTTAAAAGTCGTTACATATTTTTGAAATCCTTAAGAACTTGACACAATTTTTAATCAATTGCAGCCATTAGTGTAAAATGCGTATAGTTTTAGAGAAATACTCTAGAAATACTCAGTAAATAAATCAGAATTATTTTTGTATAAATTGTAGGGCGAACCAATTAATTGAATCACTTTGTTAATCGAGATCAAACTAGTTCTAACCGCTTCACACCGGCGTCGTAAACCAGTTTAAGGCGGTTTGATCCGGCGGGCGCCGGTGCGCTAAGTTTGTTTTGTCACTTACTTCTGCTAACAGTAAATTGGGCGTTTAGCAGGTTAATTGAAGAAAATGCCTGTATCTGATGTTCTATTTAGCTTAATCTTTAGTCTGCTCTAAGTTAAAGACGAAACTTCGTTAAGTATTACCTGTACTTATAAGTAACTCTTCGGACTTTTTAATGGATTTCTTATTATTTTCATTGAAAATGAATATTGAAAATAGGCTAAATAAATGTCTAGGATACCTATGTAAAAGAACAAAATCTTAATTCTATCGACAAAACTTCCAAATGAAAAGTACGTGATATTTTTAAAAAAGTGTAGTATAATGATAAGGTATTTATATTCTGATTAGGACAATTCGATCT
This sequence comes from Elbella merops, assembly GCA_018244855.1. NCBI lineage: Eukaryota > Metazoa > Arthropoda > Insecta > Lepidoptera > Hesperiidae > Elbella > Elbella merops. Next base: position 5,021 of record DWMG01004111.1, on the reverse strand, counting down.
TTTGCTTTTGCTATAGCACAGCTTTTTTAAACATAAATATGTGTTCATTCGTTTTCACTACGTTTCTTTAACTGAAAAATTTTCGCAGAGTTATCATAATTTTACTTAGTCCAAACCTTTGGCTTTACTTATAAAGTGTACCTCTTAATTTTGATTCACAATTCTATATTCGGACCAAACTATATGTTTAGCCGTTGATCACATTTTTTTCGGTCTTTACTTAAAACACGTCGATATTAAAATGTCTTCTAGATTTTTTTCAATCCACTATATTCCGTCGGCGACTATATTTGCCAATGGGGAATGTATAACGAAGGAGCAAAGAAATACAAAAGAACTTTTATGCTACAACACGCTTTTAGTCAACATCCAAAATGCTTTCGTTTTTCTCATCGTTCTTTCCTCTGTATCTAAACATATGGCGAGTTCTGGAGTGGAGACCGCGGCTTGACGAACGTAGTGTAGGACGCCCTCCGGCTCGGTGGGATGACGATCTGCAAAAGGCTGCAGGCAGATACTGGATGCGACAAGCCGAGGACAGGGCGCGATGGCGCTCATTGGGGGAGGCCTATGTCCAGCAGTGGACTGAGATAGGCTGCTGATGATGATGATATAAACATTTGATGCTATATTGATTTATTATAACACAACCACGTTCCGAGCTTTGAAATTCAAATGTTGGTTTAATAAACATATTTAACTATAACTCGGGGATAAGCCTGACCCGGTTTCAGTTCACTTTGTATAATTAGCAACACCTATCCCTGGAGGGATAGTGGCCGCACATTAATTCACACCAACTAGTAAATTGTAATATGTATGAAACTAAATTGTGTTATGGCAAAATGAAAATTGTGGGCTACGTTTAATATTGCGTAATTGTTATACATTTTATCACATTTGAACTGAATGCGAGTTGGTTTGGGTTGAGTACTCTTCTTGGTGGGCGATAAGGCGCCCTTATGGGTGCTGGTGGCCTTTGGCTGGTGGCTTGGAGAAGGAGAGCCAATGGATTATACTTAATATTAGCAAGTACGTAACTTTTAAGTCTTAAAATGGAAAGGTTCACATGACACACTTTCATTCTCAACTATGAAATATGTTGGAGAACTTATGGAATAGACATAGCTTCAACATAGTCTATATTGTGTGAATTGATTAATAAAACAGTTATAGAACAATCCATTGCCATATATTGTCATGGAATATTCCAGAAAGAAGAGAGAAGGCCGTGCCCAATGGTGGAACTGTAAACGATTACTGATGATGATGATGTACCAACATACATATATTTATAATGTGGCAAACTTGACGAATTATCTATTCTATTAACCATTGGGACCGACTGCTTTATCATCATCATCTTCAGCCGACTCATCTACATCGACTGCTTAATATCTCAGACGTAGTAATTCTTAGAAACACCTCGTTTGAACGGCAGATTAACATTATTACTTTAAGCATCTGATAAATGTGTACATGTTTAATTTATAAAATGGAGATTAGTTTCCTCTGTATCTGTAAGCTATCAGATTCCTGAGTAGATAAATGATAACATCACGCCCTAGATAGAAACAGCCTTTATATTAACTCTAGATAATTTTACTCCAATTAAGGGATATACAATATTTATCAAATCTCAAGAGGGCGGGCATTAGAGCGGGGTGTTATATACAATTACTTATTATTATTGCATCAAATCTATTAACATTTTAACCCTATAATTATTATCGGGGTACAATTGTATATGGCTGACTATGCACGCGGTTTCACTTTTAGGTTCTTTAACAAAAGTGTCTTTAAGGTTTTTCTTGAATTTGACCAAGAAACCGACTGAAATATTCTAAAAATCGCTGCCTGCTGTTTGATTTCGTATTTAAATAGATTTTGAGACTTACTAATTTCTTAGTAATCCGGTGGCTATTTGTATTATTGTCTTTGTAATCAGCGCGTATTTTCCCACTGCTGGACATAGGCCTCCCTTTTATTATGTTTCTTTGGTTGATTTTCTGAATATAATCAAAAGAGGTGATTATTTATTTTTGTTTGATTCTGGACTTTTCATAGCTAAAAGGTCTTAATATGAACAAGAATAATTTTATCTACAGAATAGGAACATATTCTTCATAATTAGGAACGGCTTCTTTATGGAACAAATATAGAAAGACGGATAAAGAAGCCAGGAAATATGTTGTTAAGTCTAAAATATTTAGTAATGCTAAAAGTTGATCGATAAATACGAGTATGAATGATAACGCAGTGTACAGCAATATCGATTCCGTACTACGAATTTCATTCGTACGAATTGTCATCGCCTTTTTAACCGACTGATGATGTTGAGGCATAAACCCCCTTTTGGGGAGGCCTATGTCCAGCAGTGGACTGAGATAGGCTGATGATTTTAACCGACTGAAAAATCGAATAACTATTACACAAGCCAATATTACAACAATAGTGTAAACTATACAATGTGCATATAAACGAATACCGCATGTCACACTTGGTCTACATAGATCTTGTATAATCACTTGACGGTCTTTTGATTTGAGAAATAGCACAATCTTCTACTCAACAAATGACAGCTCAGACGTGTAGTTAGCAACATTATCGATAGATGGAAGCACTGCCTTCTACAAGGCATTACTGGCACACGGTTTAAGAAGAACTTATTAGGTCATCATGATCATCAGTCTTTGGATGTTCACTGCTGGACATAAGCCTCTCACTATAGGTGTCACTCCTACCAAATATAGACCTTACGATTCCAGCACAATTTCAAATTTTAAAATATGCTTATATATCCTGCATATGTGCATCAGCCAGCATACCTCCACAGCAGCGTGGAGGTCGTGGCCCTGAGAGACGTTGACCGCACATTAACATGTCCCAATTACGGTACGTATGTTTAATGGAATCGCGGTGGGCGCCGAAAGGATTGAATATGACAGTCATTTTGTGCACATTTGTTCTGTTATATAAAATGATAATGTTTTCAACGTTAAATTATGGGCTTAAGAGTTTGTTGAGGCTAATTTTAAATGTGGATACAATTATATACATACGTTAATTAATTAATAATTTATGTATAATTTGTGTTTACAGGCATATTGAATATAATATCTGTTGTAAAATTTAGTTTAAATTATAATATATTTTATTGCGAAAATGACATTAGATGTTAAGAAAGCCCTTGTGACTTTATTTTAAAGTGTTACACGAGAATAAATAAATAAATGATACATAAAATACGTGATAAATTGTAATTTAGAGGTATTGACCTTAGTTAAGTATCCGCCACTTTGTGACGCTGGGGTAGCAGGTTCCCCGAGGGACTCTGGACGCACTGCCACTTACCCAATGTTAAATGAACTCGCGGTCCGGTGAGCATCAAAGGAAGTAACACATCAAACGCGAGAGGATACCAATATTTTTTCATGAACCTATTAAAATATATTTTAATAGTTATTTGAAGGCTTGGTTGGTCGAGTGGTTGCAAGCGCGATTGTTGATCGAGAGGTCCTGGGTTCGATTGCCTAGTAGGGAACTATTGGATTTAATGGAACGTAGATTTTCTAGTACATGTTTCTAGTAGCAGCTCGAAGTTTGAACTTGTGCCCAATTTGAGCTCAATGTATGGCAATATACCCATCAGTCACCACCTATTCCATGGTTGGACGTAAACCTAACTGGTGAAACCTGGGAGTGGAATACACACCTTCGCCTACCCCTTCGAAAGTTGCAGGCGAGAAATAATGTTTCATTCATTTTACCTAAGTAATACTTAGATACATATTTATGCGACGAATGTAGTATTAATAAATAATCATCAGGCTTATAAATTAATTCTTGATAAACAGTAAATATTAAGAAATAATTTTTTGTCCGACATAAATTGAAATTGTGTTTTTCATTCACGCACATTTCGTATGCAAGCATTGCAACTGAACATGTTTCAAATTTCAGAAATACACATACGCTGTAGTAACATTTAATATTGTTGGGAACCAGATACCATCATTGCTTCTCGAATTTTCATTTAATCGTTTTAAAAACGTCCAAGTTTAAATTCACCAATACACACGTGAAATTTAATACGTTAATTTTAAGAACACATGAATTGAATATAGAATGTATAAAATTTTCGAACGGTATAAATTTAAAATGAGTAATTGAACATACCTATATCGCAAAACGTCCGAATCAAATCGTGTTGTCATTGGAAAATGATTACAAAAGAAGTACAATTGGGCACCGAACACAATCTGGGGCGTATATTTTATTAGTGGGATTCGCGTTTTACGAGGGAATTGCGAACGTAAATAAAAGAGGAATCTTCATACAACGTCCTTTTGTCGTTTTTACGGTGGACTGACGAAAGCTTTTACGGTTTCACTTATAGCGAAATGAAGTAGTATATAACTCTTGGGAAGGTTACGGACTATTTAATGGTACTTATATGCTTGCAAATTAACATTTGATTTGGTTTCGTGTATTTTTCTTATTTTCAATTACAGTATAGTGTTCATATTCCCGGTTGCGTATTATTGGATTTGTTTTAATTAAGCTTTGTAATAAATGTTTATAGTAATTGCTAGGAATCTGGATCTGTGTCTGGTGTATGGCAATATACTCACCACCTTACATTGTGGGACGTAAACGTATGTAGTGGTCAAACGTGAGAGTGTACTAGCCTATCCCTTCGGGGATTACAGGTGAAGTTACGTTTCTGGTATTATAATGTTTTACAACTGTTAAGTTGTAGATTCTCGATTATAATTACCATTTCGCTAGTTATCCTTTGCGTCATGGATCTGCCTTAAGCGGTAGAACATTCTAGAATTGCAATTATACGGCTGATATTAAGTACCATACCGCAAATAACTTTTTATTGTGATAAAATTAATGCACTCACGTAAGTTTGTATGAATTTCATTGTTAAAGCCACACAGTCCGATCTCTGCCTCCGTACGGTACGGACGTACCTGCGTACATCCGTTCCCGAAAGTGGCCGTCCACATCGG
>DWMG01004110.1:0-11236 GCA_018244855.1 Elbella merops | reverse complement strand
ATCATCATCATCAGCCTATCTTAGTCCACTGCTGGACATAGGCCTCCCCTAAAAGGGGGTTTATGCCCGTAATCTCCACGCCGGGCATGCGGGTTGGAGATCGCAGAGCACGGCTTTTCGCGCCGCCGACGCTGCTGCCCGTCGACGTTTGAACGTTATTGAAGTCCTTTTTTTCAAATAGTATATACTCTATAAATTATTACTCTGTACCACTGTGTGACCACAGATCGTGTGTTTGACATTGCCATTGTCAATGTTTTATTGACATCTCCCAGTTCTCTGTATGCGCAGTATGCACAGATAGCCTATAAATATTGGATAAAAAAATTTTGCTTTGAAAAACCACAAACTAAGATATCGTGCAGTTTTTTATCGAAGTAGACTGCTGGGATTAAAGCTACATATTTGTAAACAGGCACTAAAATTATGAATGACTCATTCTACGAGTACATTATAGTTGCGAAAAGATTTCAGTGCCATTATCGCTGGTAAAGAGTATGTTCAGAAGACTTCAAGCATACAATGATCCTTACAAATTATTTTGCTTATTTTTGAAATCGTGTGCCAAAGGAAGACGCGCTTATATAAGAATATAACTTTTATTATGATTTCCTTCGCTTGACTGTTATAACATTACGTGTATATTTCTCCGAAGGCGTAAGCAAGGGAGTGTAAGACTAGACACTTGTGATACAAAATAATTCACATGGCTTTATGACGTACATATGTACTTACCTATATGTTATACGTCCCCGTTTAAAATCGGCAGTGAGCCTATTGGCAAATTATATTACTTAACTCTTTAGTTCACTTAAGTGGCTTATCCAGGCGCTTAGTGGTAGTTAAATTCGGAAGTAAGTAATAGCTAACCTAATGGTTGGAACTTTCGCAGCCGCCTCGAACACCTCCCACGAGCTCCAACGACCATTATCCAACGATAACAATCGCGATCGACAGTTTAATGTGCCGGAAGTATGTAAACGCTCGTAAATTTTGCAATTAGCGGTCACCCGAAGGTTACCCAAGGGCCATAGCGTCCGGTTTGAACAATATTTAGTAGAGCTTGGAAGTATTAGTATTCAATACAAGCTCACTTTTTTGTTTATTTAGAAAATAATATCTATATTGTCGTTATTTCCCTAGACGGATAGCCAGAGGAGTTTAGTATACGCCTGCCATTTAACAGTTGTGTTATGCAATATGTATATGTATATGATATGTTTATTTTGTAGTATAGATATGTTATATGTCATATGAGCAATTGTTAATCTCTTTCTGTTCCTTATTGTATATGTAAAAAAAATTGAGCAGATTCCATTTTGGTTCCAAAACAATCATGTACTACTACGTGTGGTATGAGCCATTGACATTTGTGTAAGTAATAATTTCTTGATTGGGCACGGTTTGTTAGTATAATATTTTATCAGTATATTTTCATACTGTGCACTTGTTCTCCTGTTAGTGTTGTCCAATCCTGTGCGGTGAAACACCAAAGAGTAATAATAAGAGTAATAAGTAAATAAATTAATCTGTGATGTTTTTGAAATATATAAAGTCGCAATGTCATTTTTAACAAAAAAAAATAATGCATAACATAATTCGCTCTGGCAAAATGCAAAATATATCACATTACAATGGAAAAAACCCTTTGCTGTCTTGTTGCTATCTGGTCACAGTTATTATCATCAGACATTTCGATTATTGGGGCTTTCCTTTAAGGCTGCTTTATAATAATAAATGTGATAGCCACAAAATCACATTTCCGTTAAAAAATATTTGAATTGCTTTGAAATATCATATATTAGTATAGAATTCATTTATCTAGGGTTCCATGTTTTGAGAGGAGAGTCGTGCATTTCCCGTGATTGGCTTTCAACAATGTGAAAATATCAATATGTATCGATAGATTACAATTGAAGACGACGATTTACTCTAGCACGTGATCTTTGCGTCGCCAACTTTCGATATTATCCCGTGTATCCTGTATTCGTATCCGATAGTATCCTCGTACACGTCACAAAGATCACGGCACTGTACGCAAAACTTCGTATTCTGTGTGTATTTGTTAACATACTAATTGCTTCTGTAACCGTGCGACATAATAATAAGCAAGTCTCATAAATTATTCCATATTCGTATAATTCGCTTCCACGAAACGAATGGGAATGTTACATTTTGTATATTAAATTCGTTCTATAAATTTCACACTATAAAACGACTATATAGGTACGTGACGTCACGTGTTTTGTTTGCATATATACATTTCTAAATGTAACTACGCCTATAAGAATCAAAACCTTGATTTAAAACTAATACAATTTTGAAACAAAATAAGTGCATTTATTTATTCTCTATTTTCCTCTTTCTCAATTTGTTCCTTTTTTCCTGTCTTAGCTTTGGTGCTTATTTAAATTATCGTGGGTAATGGCGTGAACTGTATCCTCAACAATATAATATAGAACATGACATATTCATAGTTTCATTACAAGTAATCTGTCAAAATCAATACAAACGATTTGCCAGAATCAATACAATTAATCTGTCAGAATATACAATTAATCTGTTAGACTATAATTCGACTTACGAAAATTAATGTCTTGTACAGTTTGGCAAATTAAAGTATTCACTTACGATTCAATTGTGCGCTTTGCGTTTGTTTAGGGCGCTCGGATCTAATCTTGAAGAAATTTTTGATATACGTAGCCTGCGATATGGACGGAATACAAAATATACCGCGGAGCAAATGGATTCACATTGGTCTAAAATTTTCTCAATTCCATGTAAACGGATAATATATTCCGTTGCGCAACTTTGTATCACAGATATATTAATAATAGACATATATTGCGGATAAATGTGAACGAAGTATATAATATAAATACTAAACAATAAAACTAAGAAACGTGAACAGTCAGATGATAAACAAGTTTAAGCTAACTTTAACAAGTTTACGAGAACTTTTATTTAATGATTATTGAAAAAACGTAAAGTTAATTTTGAAATGTTATTGACAAAAAATTTAAACGCATAACAACGATATATGTAATTACGATTATATACAATGGTACGATTATTATTATGTATAATATTGTACAAATATAATCGAAATGACACCCTGTGTTGTTGAATAATGCCTTTTCAAGATATTGAAAACAAGTTTAGATTTTTGTTTATGTAGCTTCGATCATAAAATTAATTATTTTATAATATGTACAGGAATGGTTTTTGTTCAGGGGAGAAATTATGTAAACTTGCTTTTCGTGGATCGATCGGGTCATGTAAGATTATTGCGGAAGTTTCATGCGCCCCTGTCTTCGGTATCTGGTTAGTATGAGTAGGTACTTGCAAAAGATTCCAGGAAATATTTAGGAATACAAAATTGGGCCTAAAGATTTCTCTTATATTACTTACTGGCTGATACAAGGAAATTCATCCGCGTCGCCTATTACTCTTATATTAATAATGTTATATGCAGAAGAAAAAGCATTAGAAAGATCGGAAGCGAAAACGCACGTCACTGTACATGTGGTTTTCCTAAAATCGTTGATTTTAAAACTGTAATATTTTTGTATTAGTCGAGTGCTTTTGAATTTTTTATTTTAAACTTCTAATAGTGGCTGGGAGTTTGGATTTGTGCCTAGTATATGGCATGTCTTATCTTCTATTCCACGGTGGGATCGTTCCTTGGTCTGATTTCGTGGTGGGATTCCTATAACAGATGAATCGTGGGAGTGTACTACAATCCTCTCTGAATTTTAAATTCGAAAAATCAATAGTATCTGACCCAGGATTTGAACAAAGGACCTCGCGATCGGCAGTCGCGGTCGTAAGCACTCGACCACGGAGGCAGTCAACTATATATACCAAATTTGATCATAGATTTGACAAATTCAGTTTGCGCTACGCATACATATTTTACTTTCATTATACTCAACAGTAATCTTAGATGATTTGATGATGAAACTGTGAGGTGTGCCTTTGTAGCTGTTATATAAGAAACGAATAAATACATTTTGTTAATCCTTTGCGGATTACGAGTTCAAGATATCGCCCATATGTATATCTTGCAGTCCAGGATTAAACTGAAGTATAAACTCTTATCTTAATTACCGGTATTTATTGAATATAAATCAAAATATTAAGTTTGTAGAATTGATACTTTAGGTACCTATACATTTTGAATCTTATCATAAAATAAAGTTAACACCTCTGTGTAGGACGTGGAAATGCATACTGTTTTGTGTCTGCTACTTTTAGGCCTAGCGTCCATTTTTGGTACGTTTTTTGTTTTATCGTTAATCATAATATGAGTAGCTCGGCGTTTGGATTTATGTCTGGTGCCGCCTATTTCAATCCACTATCTCCTATTCCAAGGTGGTACCTATAGCTCCCAGCACCATATTTTACCCATCTTTGACTTAACGTGATAAAAATATGTCAATATTTAAAGATTATCATCACCAACCTGTCTAAGTTCACTGCCGGACATCGGCCTCTTCCGAGGGATTTTTGCCGATAAACCCCACGTTGGGAATGCGAATTGAGGATAAAAGAACATAGTCTTCGCTGGTACTCAGAGGAGGCTAGGGTATATATCATGCTTAGGTACGCAACGCCATACCGCAACCAACCAGCTAATGTTCGATCTGACTTAGTAAAAACATGCCTTAATTCTGACAATTATTTTTTCCAGCTAGTCCTCCACATTCAAGTCGGATCATAGGTGGTTCTTCGACCGTCATAGAACAGTATCCTTTCAGCGCGACCCTTCTTCGACAAACAGTCAACGATTTCAGGCAACTATGTGGAGGCTCAGTTATCAATAATCGAGCGGTGATCACAGCTGCTCATTGCCTCGAGTAAGTTCAATTATACGAGTATTTCTATGAGTATAATTATTGCTATTGGTTCGATTGGTTTCAAGTATGATATACAATTAAAGATAAGTTGCTTAGAAAAAACCCCTCATGTAAGAATTTGAATAGGCGTCATTTTGGAAGCTGTGTACTGATATGTGATATTTATGGCAACTTAACCGTAGGTCTATAACGTATTTTAATTGAATTTGTATGAATTGCTGTATCTAAATTAAAATTAAATAGGAATGTTTATTTTACATTAAGGCAATTTCTCATACACATCGATTAAAATTCGTAATCACTGAAGTGATTAAAGTATGTATAGTGGGCGGTGTATTTACTTGGACATATGTAAATACCAGAAACAAGCGATTGACTACAGAAATCGATGCGTAAAAAGTCGATGGCAAAAAGGATCATTAGTATTGTCTATAACTTGTCGATTTATCATCTTCTGAACGATCCTGCTCGATATCTGAACATCATTAAATTTGCATGAATCACTCTAAAATATCGATGGTCGTACAATGGAATTTGTGCTGCCATATCCTTCTGTTTATAATGAAAATTTTGCATTTGATGTTGCTAAATCCGTGGTATAGTGTAAATGAATAGCAAACGTTCAGACTGAAATGCAATTAATACTCTATAATAACAAATAGTCTTAAACCACGAACATATACTTTCGTCTATTTTTAAATTGTAATTATTATTACTGTCTCAATTCCCTTACATTAATTGCAGAAACCAGCCAGTTTCAGTATGGCGCATCCGGGTGGGATCTACGAACGCTCACAGCGGCGGCACCCTTCACGCCGTTAGCCGTATTATTTTACACCCTGACTACGTGCGCCAAACTTTGGATTGCGATGTTGGACTCATGCATGTTTCCACCGCCTTTGTATACAACGACAGACTCCGTCCTGCTACCATAGCCGGAACCAACTACAATGTAGCAGACAACGTAGGCGTTTGGGCTATAGGATGGGGCGTAACTGCTGTAAGTTTTGATTAAACGTTGATTAAACAGGGGTTAGATAGGTTAATATCTGATCTGTGTGATATCTAGTGGCAGATTCTCATAGTTTTGTGTGTGAGATTTTATAATGTAGTATTTGTTGTCGTTCGATCGTTAAACCTCGGTGAAATTGGTTTGCACTATACATAAATTATTATCTATATATGGTTTTAATAGTAGTAGGTACATATTTCATATAATGCCCATTCTATTACATTATTATTAATTTTCAAGATTGGTGGTTGAATTACAAATAACTATGCGAACATAGAATAACATACGCAGAAAGTGGGATCAGCTTGGTTGTCTTTATTTTCATTTAGAAGTGGATAGAATTTTTTGAGTTGTTGTCTAGTCTTTACAGCATTAGTATCTCTGACATCTTGGATCTAGTGACTCTAATGACTCTTAAGAATAAGTTTGCTCTATCAGACTAAGAACCGGGCTCTATTCTACAGTCTTGGATTTATTAAATGAAATATTTGCATTAATACTCGTATATAATAATACGTTTCTGTCCATATATGTACATAATTATATTACGTATCGGGTTCACACGGTATTCACATATATTTTATGGGAATAGCCGGTTTAGTTTCGGCCCTAACCAACTTCTTCGTAATGAGATAAAGGAGGATTTCAAATAGTTCGTAACCAGTTGAGTTATCCGGAAAAAATACACGATTCAGCGTGTATATAATTTTATTAATATTGGAACAGCAAAAACTGTTTTTTTTTCTTTCACTAACTTTTTTATTAATGAAAACACCATTTATACATTTCAGTACCAAGGATTTCCGGCTGAACAGTTGCGCCACGTCCAGGTCCGTACTGTGGGCCAAGCTGAATGCAGAAACCGTTATTCTGTAACTCCTTACATCGTCACGGACAACATGCTGTGTACTGGCTGGCTGGATATTGGCGGGAGAGGGCAGTGCCAAGGTGACTCTGGAAGCCCTGTCCTCCACGGCCACGTCGTTATCGGCATCACGTCCTGGGGCGTGTTGTGCGCCCAGCCACGCTTCCCCACCGTCAATGTCCGCGTTGCCCGCGTGTCCAACTGGATAGTGGCCAATGCTTGATGTCTTTAATGGACTTGTATGTATTTGTACAGATACTGTCCATATTGTTGTATTGTGAAACTGGAGCCCGATAAATTGATGTCGTTTATTAAAAGAATGTTGTATAAACAATATTTTTCTTATGATTCTCATAAAATATCTATATCTTTTATTTCTTATGTCGATGCCATGTTTAGGTTTTAAAAAAGTTTTTTCTTTAACCAAAAGCAGTAAGTTATCTTATGTTTCCTTTAATTGAATAATTTTAGTTTTACAGGGAACTGCTAAAAAGTAGGACTAGGTACTGAGGCGTGACGGCAGGTCATGTTTTAATATCGAAATTAACCGTTGTATCTTACAGTAACATAATATATAGGTAACAAATTATTATTAAACATCGTTTTTATCACATAGTTACGTCAGCACATGCCATTTTGAAACTGTAATTATTCTCAAATATGTAGGTACCTTACTTCCTTGAGTATTTTTCTTAGGTATTTACGTATCTAGATCAAACTATTCTTGCTGATACCACTCACTGCACATGAACATAGCTTTTACCTTGTCTTCGTGTGAGTTAATATATTAAGAACTCAAGGTTCCATGTTGTGAAAGATTCGGGAGTAAAGTTAATAGAAATGTATAAAACGTATTGAGTATCACAGGAACTGCGTAAAGTTGAGGAAAATATTTAAATACAAGGACCAGAAAACGCTCAGGACTGTAACTACAATTTTGTGCTCTGTTAACAAGCTTGAGCCACGCTGTCACTATTTAATCTATTTAATATTAACTGCGACTAAGGTAAAGGTAAGTTAGGTTAGGTTGGTTTAGGTTAGGCTAGTTTAGTTTAGGTTAGGTTAGTTATGTTAGGTTAGGTTGGTCAGGTTAGGATGGTACGGTTAGGTTACATTAGGTTATCTAAGGTTAGGTTAGGCCTTTAACAGAACTAAATTGAATTACATATTATATCATTAGGATCTATTTTTAACTTAACAAAATTCGATTGAAATACATATTGACGGTTGTTTGTTACGGAAACGTCCATTGATTCGGTGTATCTGGTCGTCAAGATGGAGTCTGGTTCTGAACTAATACATAGTCATTTATTACAAGGTTCATTTATAATATATTAAGATATGGATGAAAAGTATACAATTAATTACAATTATTTCATATTTTTGTTACATATTTTATTTGCATTAGACCGAAGTGTACGTGTAGTATTTTTTTTATCTGGGACACAACGTCGCTACTGAATACTTTATCGCACCTGAGAACGATTATATAATCCTTATAATCGGCTTTAAATCTCCATAATTACTGATTCGGAAGGATAAAGTACGTCAAAAGAAAAGCCCCTGAAACATTTAATATTAAGTTTTAATTGCAGAATTGTCTTACAGCGGGAACATGTCTCATTTCTACAGAATCGCAAGCGCAACTGCAGGTAACAGCTAGTATAAAGGACTTATAGATAATCTTGAAGATTCTAGTTTTTGATTATTACTTCTCAAAGATACGTTAACATAAATTTATGGCAGAGATATCTGAAGTAATCATCATGCGCACTAGTGTCCGTCTTACAAGCTATAAAGATAGATATATCTACGTGCGCAAGATACGCGAAAATTATTAAGAAGACATGTTGCACAGATACTTAACTGATATAAGCCGTTTATACCAAATACATTTCCACAATGATATGAAATGCGCTCTATCATATCAGAATGAATGCGGTTAGCGGCTGACTCCTGTGCTAGCTTTAGTTTACCTTGATACCTTCCACTAATATTTAAAGCTTTTTATTTCACAGGTCTGCCCGAATTCAACTGTCTAAAGTTATTAAGGACAAAAAAGACTGTTTATTTTTTATTGGACAACACCTATAAACACTCGTAAACATCGTTATGTGTACCTCTCACGCATTTCTATTTACAACGGAAAAACAGAACTGAACTCGTAATCAAAAGTTATATTGACGGAATCATTCTGCGTTCTTTTCTTCAAAGGAAACCTGTTATGGCAGAACATCCTAAAATGTTTGGAAAGTGTCATCATCATCAGCTTTATTTTGTCCACTGTTGGATATAAGCTTCTCCAATAGCAGGCCATTCAGTTCGATTTATAGCTCTTCGCATCCAACCACTGTCAACTACTTTGAATATATGGGTACTTCGTCTAGCTGGAAGGTGTCCTACGCTAAGTTGGTCAAGACGTGGCCTTCACTCCACAACACTTCCAAATCAACATGCAGGTGAATGTAATTCAGGAGAAATCACAATCGTCCATATGAACGTCCTTTTCGGGCGTTACAGAAAGTTCTAGCATAGAGAACAATTGCTTCACAGTCAGTAAGGCTATTGAAGCCCTCTTAGGTTCCTTGGCAGTTACTGATTTATTATGTCAAGCTGACCACAGCTATTAACCACTTCATCTTCGCTATAACATATACTTTATTCGCGGAGTTTCTTGGCCATATCGTAACTTTTACGATAACTTCAGGGGTAACTTCAACAGGGGTAAGTTCGCAAAGAAATCAGCGATATTATGATTGAAAAATGTACTGTATAACTAAATAGGCTATAACATGTATATGCATGTGGCAGATTAGCTTGTATTGTTCAAGAAGTTGTTCGGCGAGCCCTCATACCATTGCCTCGGAGGAAAACAGCTGAAGACTTTACTGCAGTGATAATTGACGTATTTATGAAACAATTTAGCCAGACGATTCACGATTTTATTGACGATTTAAATTTGATTAAGGGTCCGAACTTGTTTCGCTTATAATTTGAAATACGGTCTGAATGAACGACAACGGTGTTATTCGTGAACCTCGGAAGCCTTATACCTACTCGTATATCAGTTAGCAGCCTTAGTCATTACTGATTGTACATTGATTACTGGTTGACTGTATTTATTAGTCATTTACTTATTTGCAACTGCAAGTAGCGGGTGGTAATTTGAAATTTTTAACTAAGATTACATAGTTAAAAGCTAAGTGTTTAAGTTAGTGTTTCGGTAAGATAAAAGCATATAATATACACCTTATCTATCTATCTAAAGCCAAACATTATCATAATAATTAATGGATGTACGATCCGTTATATTAGCGTTACGTGCTTCTACTTGAAAAATCGATAATAATCGATTATTGAGCGTTATTCCCAGACGTGACACGTGACGTAGCACGTGAAGTGCTAATCACGGTACTACTGTATTTCATTTAGTTGTTTTTCGTTCATGTCACTCAATGGAAAGCAAATGTAACCCTCTATTCAATGATCTATACAAATAAATTAAAGCGGAGTGTATGTTTGTAATATTAAAATAACGGCTTTGTACTAAATATGTATGTATACACAGTATATACATATATCAAAATAACATGTTTCACAATTTTTGTCTGTCTGTCTGTCCGTCTGTTTGTTCCGGCTAATCTCTGGAATGGCCGGACCGATTTTAAGGGACTTTCACTGGCAGATAGCTGATTTAATAAGGAATAACTAGAGCGACTTTAATTTAAGAAAAACTTTTGACTCCCATGCGAACGAAGTCGCAGGCACAGCTAGCCTTACATAAAATCTTAATAAGAATTATACAGATGCACAAGGATTTTGGGCTCTGAATGTATTTGAAAACTTTTATTTCATCATAATACGTAACACCACGTCTGTAATCCCCGAAGGGGTGGACAGAGGAGCGTAGTACACTCCCACTATATTTCATCATAATCTTACATATATACACTTATTGAACGTCAAAGTCAAGATGATGCTAATTGTAGATTTCATTTCTGTTATGCGTCCTGAAAAGTATAAGTATACATAAGGTACATGACAGTAGAAGGAATGTACAGAAATTGCATCATGCTTATTGCAGGAAGGAAAACATGCTCAATAGACAGGCTAAAGAGAAGTTCTCATTTGTTTCGTTATCCAAACAATTCTCTTGGACAGAGACTGCTATTACAATTTAGTTACAACACATGTGTAGAATTCATTGCAGCCATGGTACTTGTAGAATTTCTTTCATGATGAGTTAGAGGTTCCTTTAGAAGTGAAAATATGTACGGATATATCTAAAGTATTTTTTTATATATATGATAGGCATTTATATGTCCACCATTGCACCTGATGGAAAAAAGGGGCAAATGCGACCTAAGATGGATCATGGATCTATATATAGAAAAAGAACATTCACACTTGCTTTTATATGTCCAAGGCTGAGTGGGTCCTTTTTCGTCCACAAATGTTGTATATGTACCTTATAATTGTACTTGTTAATGTTGCTAGTTT
>DWMG01004109.1:0-11237 GCA_018244855.1 Elbella merops | reverse complement strand
TAAAAGAAAAGGATTCATATAAGTAATTACATTCTAGTTTAACAGCAAACCATCATTAAACTATTTTGTATAATTAACCTCTGCTATACATGTCTTTGGGAATCTAATATTTCTAATAGCTCTCGGGGTGTTTGGGATATTAGGACTCTCGTTGGGGCGATACACGCGTTGGCGATCAAGTTAGAAGCATGTGCCCAATAAATTTTTATATAAAAATCTTTAACGCCTTTTCGAAAATTTAATTAAAGCAATGAATAATGACATATTTATGTGGATATAGTAATGTCTCCTTTTAATTCACATCTAATATTTTCGTCTCATTATATCACATATTATTTTTTTATTTAAACTTTAAATGTAATTGTAACATAGCTTTGTATATAAAACGTATAATTAATCTATAGATTAAAGATCTTTCCAGTACTGTGATAGGATCATTTTAAAACTGTCATTAAAACAACTGTGTATTGGAAAAAATGTACTATTTTATTTAAAAATGTACTATTTTATTTAAAAATGTACTATTATATTTTTATTTTACTCATATTTCATGTTAACTTTTAATAATGCAAAAAATATGACTTTCTAAGAAAATTATTTTTCGAAGTCGCATAGGAACTTGTTAAATAACTAGACAGTCATTACGAGTGGTCAATTACCTTCATTTGTATAGGTTTAATTTATATTAGTAACATTCATAAATTGTAGAAAGAGCCACAGTTTGTTTCTAGAAGTTATTCCTTACTCTATGGTAGAGTTTCAAAGTAAATGCGTAAGTCGTGTAGACTGAACACCGCTTCCGCTCGCTTGCAGGGCCGCGTATAGTTGACACACTTTGACAAACATGCCTCAAAATACTTTCTGGGCTTCTAATAACATTTATTTATTTATCCGAATCACATCATGTTTTAGGAAAAGTACGAAGAAAATGTAATTAACATCTTATAGACTTTGTAATATCGAATTAATTATTCAGAGTTTGAATATAATTTTCGTACGTATTCGAATATATAATGAGGGTTTAATTCGATTTTATTTATATACCATGACAATACCTACGTGTTGATCAAATAGATTTATGGTTTAAAATTGCTACTAAGTGAAATAACACTGAGAATCAGATTTCACGTAATATAGGCTTAGAAACCAAACTTGACCACTTACTGCTTGTTCATTTGTTATTTCTGTACCCGAAAAACAAACAGAAATAATACTACATAAAAAAATACTGCATCGATTTCCAAACCTAATAGCTAACTCAAAGCGTACATTCATAGAAACTTCGCTGCAAATATCTAGCTTGGAACACGGAGCTAGCCGGGGTAGCCGCGAGTAGCCACTCTGGTGCGTCATTAGGTCCATTTTTACAAGTGTCCTGCAAATCGGCCGCCGCCATCGGCCGCTAATCGTCGGAAATTGTCGCCATTATCGACGCTCGCTGCAACTAAAAATTATTATTGTTCGCGCTAAGAGTGGCCATTTAGCTGATTGCCGACCACAGCAACGGTCTGAGAGCACGAGTGTAAAATGTATGTAATAACGGTGTGCACTGGTGAAACTTAGGGAACTGTTCTGCTCATTGGTTTGCAACATGGCAAGATTAGGCTTTTCTGGAAACATAAATTCGTTTCTGCCATAACTAATATTATAAGACCAGTGATGGACGTTTAATACCATTTATAGTAGAACTATTGCGTTTTAATTCTATTTACTTAAATTATTACCTCATTAAGCGTAGTCAGCTTGTAATTATGGGAATATTTCAGATGATTTTTAATCTCCAGTTTATTTCATCAGCCTCAATTTACTACGATGACATCATTAAGTACAATTAGAGGCTTTTTATTAATAGAATAACTACGAGAAAGGAAGGAAAACGTGAAATGTACGGATGAAATTTTAATCTTATTTCACCGACCTGAGTGCACGTAATGACCAAAAAACGAAACTCTGAAACGTCTCTCGCATTTCGTAATATCATCAAGGAATCACATTAAAAATTCCCATAAACGTAGCCTCAGTAATCAGCACTCTGAGAAGAAACTTAAAAATACCTCACAGTTGACATTACCCTCCGTCCTCCGAGCCCTCCGCTTCCGGTTATCGCAACACAAAGACCACCCCCTCCCCCCAGGAACAGGAAATACTACCCTTCTATCGCAAGGTCTACCCGCGTCACTGCGACTCGGAAACTCAAAAAGTATATTTAAACCCTGAAAATATTTTAATGACAAATTGCTGTTAATACGACTATCAGCTGAATGTTTCGCGTTTTGGTTTCTTTCGCACTAATTTGGTAATTTTACTCGAAGATATTTCTTTATTCACAATTTTCACTTTTGTGTGCACTTCGAATAATCGTACAAAAAACTTACCATAAATTTGTAGGTAGTTTAATATTTTCGAACGGGTTGTATCTTTTTCATGTATGAATGTGTATATACATTTTCATATTAAATACACTCCACACATTGACTGCATTAGTAATTTCTTGTTCAGTAAATACTTATCTACCGTTGTAGTAATGATAATCGATATTTCCAATAGAAACGTTATCTATAAAATAAACAATCGTGTCACATCACTATTAGGCACACCAAAAAAGCCGGAGGTCGCTAGGGAGGCCCCGGAAACGCCACTAATGCACCGAATGCATGAATGCATCCGGCCACCCCGCACGCTATCAATTCATTATCCCGGCTTATAAATATAAGTAAATAAAATTGCCAAAAATAATCTCTACTTACTTAATACTTGAAACATATACAATAATGCAAAAAGTTAGTTTTAATAACATGTATAAATTTTATGTGTGTTGTTTAAATAGTAAACGATAGATATGAATTTTTATGTCCTTCAAAGAAACATCAATTCGGTTCAAGATTTGAGCCGCGACAGAGTACTCGTCTAGTATTGATATAGGTAATATGATGTTTAAGAAGTAGGCATTACATTAAATAAATTCATTATTTAATTGCCATTTCAAAGGTTCCTCTGTTTCATAAAAGAAATGAGTTATATAAATAGCGCAGCGCTCCACATAACTTGATACAAACACATAAATCATACCTTGGCACTGGGTGTCCTTTATGATGAAGAGCAGAAAGGCCGCGATCGTGATGAATCTCCAACGGCGCCGTCCCATTTTGTTTTATTAATTCTCACCGGAACATTGATGTGATTGTCCAAATGTATACAAAATATTATATTAACTGAAAGTCTTTTTCGAACACAATAAAGCCATATTTGTCGCACACAGTTATTGACTGCCACGGTTCTTCAACACCATACCGACTGTCACATCAGTAACAAAAGGAAAATCGTACATCAATAAAACGTGGAACAAAATTTTGCAAATTGCGCAACGGTCATTGAATGAATGAACCAATTCGGAGGTACAGAGTACCACAACACAATTTGGAGTGTGCAATCGACTGGTACGATCAAAATGTTCCGTTCATTTGCAGTTGTAATAATATTTTTTGAACGTTTCAGTTTATTTCTTGTAATTACAGTTTGGTTACAATTACTCCTACATTACATAATATCACCTCTATATTTCGCCGCAAGGGGGACATAGAGAAGTGTGGTGCTTTCCCAGAGTACAACAGTTATACGAGTACGACTCAAGTTGGAATATAGGTTAAAATTCCACGGGTTTAAATTTCATTTTGCAAATTGTCCTGAAATTTTAAAGTATGTGCTCGTTAGCTAATCGTAAGATATAAGTAGGTGTCAAAGAATAGGTGAATTATTGGCAATATAAAAGTTCTTGACAGGAGAAACGTGCTCTATTAGTCCGCATACAGCTTGGCCTTGCCTTTATCCGAATAAATTTTGTTCAGGATAATCCACCGCTAAGCCGAACTTGAGTTTCCAATCCGTAATCAATAGGGTTCCGAAATTGGGTGTATCCAAATTGAAAAGGAAAGTGTCAGGTGGAGCCGAACTTTTGCAATAACTTGATGGAATGTTTAAATATATCACGTTTTAAATTCAATAATAGTCCCTCGATGATATACAGAAATTATACAATTTTGATTATTTTCATTTAGGTACATTATTAGTATTATATCATCACGCAAGATGTCTTACGTGATAGGCAGAGGGCAACGAGTGCTAAATATCTCCATCCTTACAGAGCTAGTGTGATTTTTTTTACATTCGTTATTTAGTTTTATATAGGTCATAACATTATTGTACAACTAATAAGTATATACATACGTATAAGTGTATACGTATTTCACGTTGTTTTGTAATGGATACAGTAAATATATTTCAGCTTTTATTGCATTTACAATTACAATGTAATTTGTTAGTGCTAATTAGTTTATAAAAGTTTAAATGCATATCTAATTAGGTAACAGACATTATATTTCTGGCAGCAAGCGCAAATGTGTACATTGTAAATTAAAAAGTTACGTAAAATAAACAAGTGTATAATTATGTAGGTATAACGAAGCTGCTTTTTAAGGCTATTATAATTATTCATTTAAAATGCTTCACGATATCAGGTAACACGTACAATTAGGTAAATAAACATATTTCATTATAATTTACGTCATATGTCACGTAATAGCATAAATAAAAAAAAGACTGAGTTTTTCTATTAAGTATCGAATAGAAAGTTCCAGAACGAAGGTCTAAGAGATCGATACAAGATTAGTTGCATCCAAATTGAGTACCATCGAGGTGTCAGGTGACGCTCAAACTTGGGGCATAAGTTTGTTAAGGCTGATAAACGATATTGTTGGACGACTACAGATTAATATTTCGCTTAGGGTATTGTTAAGTTGTGACATGTTCGATACAAACTTTTCTCGACAACCTTCAAAACTTTGTAAGAATGCGGTCGCGAAGAATTCTTGTTGCGAATCATGGAAACTAGTTATTTCGTTATATTGTGAGAAATTGTTGTTACTTTTGATATTTATGAAATATATGGATTAAGTACTGAATGATGGGAGCGGTGGAAGTCTCCGAAATAGGTGTGCTTGAAGGAAGAAAGTGATGTGTGGAGAAGCAGAGTGGCCGGTCTGCAAGTATAGGCATATTTCGTGCTGATATTTGGCGTCATGATATAATGATATTGTTTACTAAAAATAAGAAGTGTGATAAACATGTTTAGTACAATTTTGTATTTACGTAATGAACATTAAACGGTTTATTGTGCTTTAACAATTTTCATATTATACAATCCGAGATAAAACTGAAAATTTACATGAGATTACATACATATGTACTGAAGCTACAATAGATAATGTGAGCTGACATTTAGAGGCAAATATTGCTACAATTTTGTTGTACTGCAGATGTAATCAGCCGACAATGTTTTACTTGTTTTAATGTAGCATAACATAACACCCGTATTTCTTCAAAGGAGTGGGCAGAGGTGATTCAACCAAGCAAAACGTGTTTGCACATAAAAAAAAGAATAATTTATTCCCGTACAGGCAATCAGGAGAAAACGTTTTAGCAGCATTTAAATTGGCTTCGAAAAGAACAAACTATATTTCCACTATACAAATTCTCTCGCCAATATTAAGGACTGGTATTAGTTCGAATCCCTCGGCCCGCGTTCGTGGAGTGCGTATTGAGAGTAACGTTAGATGAAATTGATTTGTGGGAAAGGGGCAAACGAAATTGCCTTTTGAGGTTAACGCACCCGTTTTCTGAAGTATCTACATAACATTTGATAAATGTCACTAAATGTTCTATATAAAGTAATTAAACATACCTGTTAGTAATTACATACTGTAGGTAACTTGGAATTAGCAACTGTTTTTTACACACTGTTGAAGAAATTCAACAATTTGAACGTAATAACATATATGATGTTATTTCAATAAATAAATTTGAACATTTCTGGGGTTTGGATTTTGAATAAAGACGAATATGTTATATCTTCATATAAATATACACCTTTTTCCACGTGATGGAAGTATTCAAGATATATGACATACACCAATCAAATCAGCACGATTCGTAATCAAATATATCACTTTTATAATGAATCAAAGGAACAGAGTGAGACTGATTATATAAATAATACTGTTCAGCGATCAGTATGATACAGAAAGACGGAAATAAAATGATCGTTTCGATCTCCCGCTGATCCATCTTAGTGTACGATGAGGTTTATGTCAGCACCTTCATTTCTGTTACAGAGACGTTTTGTTAACGTTTCGAGCGCCGTAAGAAATATTGTACGAATGATTACATCAAGAGTGGAGGTAATTTAATCTTTATGATCCTGTATAACTTTTTTTTATGTAAAAAATATTTGAACAAAATCTTTTATATAAGAATAGACGAAAATACTAAAATGTTTACTGAGCAAAGTAATGTGACATTCTGTGAGTACATCAACGTCCTGACTGTCTCAGGCAAGTACTGGACAGAGTCCTTCCTTATAGCGCCGACTAGTCCGTCCTCGGCTCGCTGCATCCTGTTTCTACTTGTGTTATGTTAGAACAACTGTACAATTCTCTTCTTTCTGGCGGGTGAAATTATTTGTATGATTACAAATATATTATGTAGGATGTACTTATATAATGGTATTGACATTTTCATACGTCACGCTTACTAACAAGTAAAATATAAAAAGCAACATATATATATGCTTACGCACATTCCAATGCTTGTTACGCTTGAAATCCTTACATAAATCGACTTCAATGTATGCGACGACCTAATTATTTATATGCAGTTATTGATTTGATCTGGAAGAATTGTGTTCTAATGTTCTAAATTCAAATCAAAAATTTGTAAACTGTATTAAGGTTTACAGACTATTAAATTTATATGCAAAACAAGTTTAGTTTTTCATACTATTTTTTCTATGTGATAATAAGTACCTACCTTTGAATCTTGGCACAATTTAAGAGTTAACGAAAAATATTTTTTTTTTAAATTTCATAGTAATCATGAATTACTAATGATAAATCATGAATAATTAATGGAATTCGACTAATGGCGAACCTAGTGGAGATCATGATGGTCATCACCAACCATCAGGATTAGAAGGGTAAATGCTCTAATGTGTGTAAAATGTATAAATACACTGGTATGATTTTCGTACAAAACCGGCACACACAAGGAACGCAGTGAAACGCCGGGACGAGTTGTGACGCGCACTGCGTCAGCCGGCGCGGCGCGGCGCGGCGCATTCGATTCGTGAAAGCGGCTCGTTCCGGCCCGCCGAACCGTTTCTAGCGTGCTCGCTGACCGCCTATTCATGCACAGCGGAATCAATGTCCGTGTGTTATATGTTTTTATTACAACACGTGATTATTTAACTCGTATGTGAACTTTGTTGCGACCTATTCGCCGTCGATTGTTTTGACTAAGCACCCTAAAACGTGTTTATTTCGTCTAGGAAATCACATACGAAGTTTA
The DNA here is from genome assembly GCA_018244855.1 of Elbella merops. Classification (NCBI taxonomy): domain Eukaryota; kingdom Metazoa; phylum Arthropoda; class Insecta; order Lepidoptera; family Hesperiidae; genus Elbella; species Elbella merops. Next base: position 3,839 of record DWMG01004109.1, on the reverse strand, counting down.
AGCAGTCATTTTCAATTTCAAATATATTTAATGTTTTATCTTTTATACCAACCTTCCAACCATCTTTACCAACCATCTTTACCAACCATCTTTTATGCCAACCCGCACTTGGCCAGCGTGGCCGACTAAGGCCTTAACCCTCTCAACATGAGAGGAGACCAGTATTCCAACAGTGGAATTGTAATAAGTCGATTATTATATCTTTTATAGAAAACATATTACCGAAATACAGTATCGTTGCGAGAGCGATATTTAAACATTTTTTGGTAAACTTTAAGTTTAGCACAAAGATAAGACTCCAGATGTTAATCTTAAGATTTAAGTTTGTGCAACGGCATCGTATTTATGTGCGTTTACCGTTTTATTGCAGGTTTGCTAGATCCAAATTTACCTTGACCGTTTCTTGGTGGGCACGTGAACAATCAGCAATTCTTGTAAGAAATATTTAAAGGTTTTAATAATATCTGCTAACGGATTCACTTTAGCTCCAGCTTGCAAGAGAAATGAGGTCGCGCCTAACAGTGAAGCACAGAATCGGTTACACAATATAATTGACTACTTACAATCGAATCGTACAAAGAGTACAGAATTGTACTGAGTAAAATATCGTACATAGAGTAACGAACTGGATATAAAGGACAAAATTGTACAAAGTAAATTTGGAAAAATAGTTGTAGGTGGATTTTTTTTGGTATGTCGTTATATAAACGCTTTGTCGGGTAAGCAGAGGGCAACAAGCACCAATTTCTCTATATTTATTTGTCAATGTTTTCAAATATTTTTTCTTCTCTTTCTGAATGTTCATACCCTTAACAACAAATACTATACATACGAGTAACATCACCGACACATCACAACACACCTGACAGACGTCTCACGTATTATGAAGCACGTCTTCATAGTTTTCCAAGCGTCAAGCACGTATACAAAACTCCGAGCGTAAAACGGTATGCCATGTCAGTTTCCAAAGATATTTGCGATTTCACTTGCTTTCCAGTTTCTAAAATACATTTATACTCACTGGTATAAGAAACTAATCCGAATATAATCTGTGAGATTAGTATTAAACAATGATTAATAAAAGCAATTTTAATATAATTAGATAATTACTTATTTGAACTATCAAAACGACAACATATGGACCTAATTTAGTTTTTATCCGGCGTCTGAGTTCAGGTATAACGTTTGACATGTAATTTTTTAAATAATGATAATAATAAATATATTGATTAGATCCTTATAACAGGAAATATAATAAATTAATAATAATCGGCCCATTTATCATTCCACAGTTGGAATATGGTCTCCTGTCATATTGAGACGGTTAAGGTCATAGTCTACTATGCTGCCCAAGTGCGGATTGGCAGATTTCACACACCGTAGAAAATATATTTTTTTTAAATGTAAAGTATGCAGGTATCCTAATGATGGTTTCCTTCACCGTTAGCAAGTGATATTTAAATTTAAAAGGCACTTTTGTAAAGAGGTGCGCGCCATGAATTTCAACCCAGCACCCCCGGAGTGAGAGGCTGAATTCTTAACCACTAGGCTATCACTGCTCAACAGGAAATATAATAAATATATGAAACCAGAATTAATCATAATTAACAAAGACTTCCATTTTTCCATATTAGTATCATCAGTTTCCTTCTCTTGCTTGTCTATGCTTTCTGTGTCAATATATTAGATTTATATATGTATGTATGTAGGTATCATATTATACAAATGGATATTAAACTATATGACGATGGGATACGAATACCATCTAGGATGTAATGTCGACCACGTTTTATGTACTCGAGATAAACCTGATAATGGACAAATGCGTTAAAAGAATTGAACAAACATTATACTTTTCTCTTTATGAACTCTATGTAATGGAGCTGTGGAAATTGTAGTCAATTTAAAAATTGCACTACTCGTATGTTCATATATATGTAGATAGGTACTGCATAATGCATACTATAGTTACCACATAATATCACGCCTCTACTTTCCTAAAGGGGTAAAACATTTAAGCCCTGAAGAGAGTGATTAATGAAGAAGCACGTCAGTTCTGTAAGAATAGGGTGATTTAGTCCTCGGTAATCTCTGCCTACCCCATAAAGAACGTGGCGTGAAGACATAATAATAATATAGTCCTTGTGGAGATCGATACTTACCAAGTTGACATACATTCAACAATCATTGTCTCAGCACGTGACCGATTATTCTAGAACCCTAATTAGAACTAAAAACCTCTTTAACACATACGAGTACATATGTTACTACTAATATGTAGTAATACGCCGCGGTTGCATTGCATTCACCGAACAACTTCACTAACAAACTTCAAAACTATTTCGGTATGTTAATCTTTGGAAGGTTTGGCGCTTATAATTTCGTTATCCGCGCTACAGGCCACGCTTGGGGAGACATGTAGGTGGATGTGTTATCACAAAGTTTGTTAATACTGCGAGATAACGGGGCTGCTCTAATCACTGAGGTCGTTACGATATTACATGCTACTACTTTGTGGAACGGGTGCCGCGGATATTGAGTTGTACGTGTGTCAACCGTGATGAAATACAATGAGTTTTATATTTTTTATGCGTTTATTAATTTGTACATATGTATGTACATACATGCATATACATGCATATACATATTTTTGGATGCGAAGAGCAGAAGATCGAGCTCAGTGGCGTGCTATTGGAGAGGCCTATGCCCAGCAGTGGACGGGAGTAGGCTGATAATAATGATGACATATTTTTGTACACATATGTCTTTCTTTCTCGTCATTTTTTGGGCGTGTTTTGTTTTCTTTAAGGGATAAGCAGCGCCACTGTATGTACATATATTGCATATTTTATCATTATCCTTGTTAAGTATTAAATAAAGAATATTAATTACAAAATAAAAATATGAAAATGATTGTATTACGTATGCAAAGCTACAAACTAGTGTTCGACGCTTGACCTTTTCAAGCGATAATATACAATTTATTTTTGGGAAGCGGTCATTATGTACACCTACCCGCAATTAAAATATTTACCACGTGCTATCACCGATTCGACATCGGATTGTGATAACCACACGATGATCTCACGGTTCAACTTGTAATTACTTAATAATTAATATTACATAACAAAATCAATATATATTCATATGCCAAAAAAACGCAAGTCCAAGCGTGTCTACGTGAAACTCAAATTGCTTGCGATGTGGGGATTATGAAATATTCTCACGGTCGCCGCATTGTCATGTGTGGAGCCCATACCCTGTCGTGGCATGCCCATTAATATTCAATTGCCGTCTATTTAAAAGCTAGCACGGCAATTGCCAAGCATTGTCTTTTACATCGTGCTTACGAAATTTTTTTACATTTTCTTTCTCTTAAATTTTAAAATGTTTGTATCTATTTTGGCCTCTTTGTCGGCTTTTAACTAAAACCAGCACAAGGTTGAACTCTGCTGTGTCCTGAGATCTCGCAAGCTCAACTCTATATACTCCAAGCCGTTACCGAGCAGATTTTGTTTGATAAGAATCATGACACGATCATTCATTCGAGATGTCGGATCTTGAGATGATTTCTTTGTAGCAAAGACTAATTTTTAAGTGTTAGAACCTTTTCTACCTTGCAACACAGTTCGATACTTTTATACAGCAACAGGGAAAAACTATAAATGAGTTAAGTCAAACAACATATGTACATATGTACATAGATTGAAAAGAAAAAAATCATATAACGCATATAAAATCTGCGAACATTTTCGTATTAAATTCGAAATTATAAGACCACAAAACACAAATACGACAAATTTTATAGGACTATATAGAGTCATGATGGTCTTTTATTA
>DWMG01004108.1:0-11237 GCA_018244855.1 Elbella merops | reverse complement strand
GATCCCGGGAACTTGACCGCGCTCCAGCTAAAGGGCTCAGCAAACAAATATAAGGGCAACGGTATCGATTGTGAGCAGTATTTATTCGACATAAACATCGTGTACAATCCGTACGAGGTAAATGTTGTCGACTTCGAAATTCATTGAACTAATTTTGGTACAAGAAACTAAATTATGCTATAGGCCCAGATATAAAAATGTGTATTATTTTTAATCTTAGCATAACATGTGTATATGGATAGATATTAGATTGGTAAGGTAAGATATTAGGCAGTCGGTGCACTTTGCCTACCCTGTAAGGCACCCTTGTGGTGACATTATAATAATACTACATATCTGCAATGAAAATACTAAGATCTATTTTTATTAAGCATTACTCGTATGTTCTTACTTTGTAACAAAGCTTTAATTTAACAATAAGGAATAAAATAAATGAACATCTAATGTGAAAAAAATACATTTAACTATGTTTTTAATAAGAAAAAACGATTGAAAAAGCAAAATGTCCCTTCATTTTCGTACGTCTAACGTCAATATCGTGAGTCTCTTTGTTAGCATGAGTTGTCTGCCTTTCGAATACATTTCGCTCAGTTGCCTGCCTTTCGAATACGTTTTCCGCCATCCTTTTCACGTCAGAGGCTACTTGTATTTTTTGTCTTACTATCTTCGTTTAGCTATACTTCAATACGATAAACTAGTTGCTTTAGCAAATACATTACTGAAAGTTATAGGCTAAGATATAACTAAAAAGTTTAGCTTCGTAACACATTCCAAGGACTATTTTAATGGCACATGTTAAAAGTGATGTCAGTATCAATTAGAAATTGATTGTTTCTTGAATTTTGGAAAATTGGAATGGGTATGAATACTTAAATAAAAACAATTACTTCTTCTCGATGCATCATGATGATGAGGCTGGTCTGTTAGTCTAGTGGTTTATCTTTCTGACCGCTAATCCAGATGTTTTGGGTTCGATTTTAACTCGTAACAAATATTTGCATTACTAGCAGTAGTGTCTTTTGTTTTTGTATAAATTCATATATAAAAGTATGTTCTTAGTACATATATTATATATTATGTTAATAAGCTATGTGGTCTTTAAAGCTTAGGTTATATTTACTTTGATTACAAATGATATTAAAATAGATTATTAATTATTTATTTTATATGTATATTTACGCTATGGGTTAAGCGGACAGCACAGAGTATCACATATTTCTAAGTTTTCAATAGGGTTTCACCTGCATTCTGAAATGCGTTACTCGTGTTTAATTAACGGGCTTAAAACCACTCTATTAGCAATCTGATCGGCAACATCCGGTGAACAGAGCACGACAGAGTTGCAATTTTAAACTTAACTCAAAAAAAAACATCGCAGTGGACTTCTACTAAACTGTACGAGCCTGAAAACAGCTGAAAGCTTGCAATTGGTTCTCCATTGTTCATACACCTGAATACGCCCGACGTAAATACGTCATCGCCATGGAACAGCAGTGAATGTAGGAGTTACTTGGCAAAATTATTGTTGTTGTATATATATTTCATTTGCATTAAATCTCGTGGCCGTGCTCTGAGAATTTATTACACCAATAAATTCTGGCCACACGTAATATATTTGTCACTAGCTCAGTTTACTTTACGTTGTATTCATCATAACTAGAATCTTGGGACACATTTGTAGCTGACACCATGTTTTAATGTCACACTACTGAATAGCAAATTTTTTTTTCATTAACATATATGTTAATCTTGCAGCAATTCGCATATAAATTATGCTGTGTTGTATTATATATAGATTGTATTATAAAGGGAGCACGCACGCGGGCAATTGACACGCCAAGTGCTTAGCGGTGTGAGCAGATAACACCGATTTACAGACTTGATGTTTAATGTAAAACTTTGTATTGTTACGAAGTAAAGTTTACGATGTCAGATACAAATATAAACGTAACATCATGCCTGTAATCCTCGAAGGGGTAGGCATAGGAGTGTTGTACACCCCTACGTTTCACCAGTTACGTTTAAGTCCCACAATGGAATAGGTGGTGAGCCTATTGCCGTACACCGGGCACACATCCAGACTCCGAGTCACTAACAGAAATTCTAAATTAGAAAAATCATATTTTGTAACAATTGTCCGTTCGTCAGCGTTTATAACAGAAATACATCAGTTTATAAAGGCTGCAATTTTATCATAATACTATTCCTACTAGTTTCATAACTAATAATAGATTATAATTGCACCTCATTTCTTCATAATTTGAATTTTATTGATGTATACTAAGAACAGAAAGCAATTTAAATGATATTATTTGCCCACTAAGCCTATAGCTTAGAAATATCATCATCATCATCAGCCTAGCTTAGAAATATAACATTCTATATATGCAACGTAGTGTGTAGATTTACCTTTTCCGTAGTTCCAATGTCTCTCTCAGACTATCTATTCATTCGTTACGACACTCATAGTATTCTAACTTATAAATCACTACCCGGTTTTATGTGTTGTATGTGTATCACTAGCAAGGTTTTGAGACAAATACGGTACAAATACATTACGGCGTAGACATGATGAAGACGCATCGTGCGCGGAAGTACTGTCCCCACTTTCGGCTAAAATGTGCTGAATTTCAACACGGATAAGGATTAATGTTGCATGAAATCCTCTGAGTAATATAACAGTTTTAACATCATGTGTATGTATAATGAGATTGCAGTTAAGCGGTATTTGTGGGCTCAACTCGTTGAATTTGTAGACTTAATGTTCTAGAAATGTACATTTTATTTTCTTGCGTAATGGGCGCTTCATTTGCTAGTTCTACCTCGCGATTGGAAGGTCTCAGCTTAAAATATCAGAGAACTCTAAAGTGGGATGCCAGTAACAGTGTAATGGTCAACAATGTGTGGTGGAAATATGAAAAAGTGCGGGACATATCAGCCTACTTTTATGGTTGTCACATAACAATAACAGTTCAATGTTTTTTTTATTATTGTAATTTTTTTTAACGTTACGTAACGTAACTTCACGCCTGTAATCCCCGAAGAGGTAGGCAGAGAAATGCAGAACACTCCCACGTTTCAAAGGTTAATTTTTTTTAAACGCATAAAATTGTTATATTTCAAAAAAAAGGTAGAAAAGTGTCTGCAAGTTTATGTAGTATATTTAAAGATTTCTATGTGCCTTGCGAATTTTAAACTGAACGAGTAAAACAATAATTATTTCAGACTTACGCATTTTAAATAATGTAAACAATAATCAGCACGGTACAAAAAATAATGGCAACATTTTCTTCCCGAATGGCCAATCTTAATAAAATTAATACGAAATTTACTTTTCACTTTGATGGATTACCCTTATTTAATAGGCGTATACAATTTCATGATTCATTCAATGAATTAATCTTTCAGCGCTCATCTTACTCGTTCAGTGTTTTGGGATAACATTAAATATTCCCCATATTTAAATTTATGTTAAAACGGAGTCTTGGGTCGAAATTCTGGCACGCACCTTAAAATATTATAATATCACTTGCCATAACAGTGAAGATAAACACTGCGAGGAAATCTGCACACCTCAGCCTATTCTCTAAGACGTAAGAAATCTACTAAGTACGTAACTATAAAACAGGAGATAATAACAATATTATTATATATACATGTAACATAGTAAAACAACAATAAAAATTGGGTACATTTCTATTACGTCTTGTAAATAATTATTTCTTAAATAATTGACTTTTATTTAAAAAATAAATTTAGATTGCGATTTAATATAAACTTATTAATGTTTTAAGAAACTACGATTTTTCACACCATCAACTGCATGTCGCTAGCTTACGCGTAATTTATATATATTATATACAAATAATGAAACGAATAACATTGTGTACAAAGAAATTTCGTGAACAATGCTTTTTTGTGATCATTTTGATGTTTTTTTTTCAGGTCAAAAGGTCGGTAAATCGTAAAAACGTTCATTTTAGACACATTTTATTGAACAATATTCGGTTGAATGATGCAATTGTGACGCGCGATGGTTACGTCAGCGAGCGATGTGGTTCGTTTACCCATTACATTCTATGTCAACGTGATTTATATGTGTTTTTACATTTTTTTTTTACTGTACAATCAACTGAACGATATATTTTTAGACAATTCTTTCGCAAATATTTTGCAAATGTCATACAGTCGTAGTTTGCACTGCAGATCTTTTATCTCATAAATACTCGTATTATTCTCTCTGCAAAATCGTGCAATTTCCATGATTAAGGTAATATGACATAACTGACCTCCGCCATTTCCTTTCCCCAAATTCTTAGGCGAAAGTACCTACACAAGACAAATATATGAAACGGATTATTTCCAATTATATATTTGAAATTGACAGTTTATATAGTGATATCGAATATTTTTTAGTGACACAAACATGCCGATGGATAAAAGGTCAGTTAAAATGAAATATCCAATCAGGACACTAAACAATATTATTTAAAAAACCAACAAGAATTACGACAATCCGTCGCTTAGTTTTGACGTGAAAGAAGGACAAAAACAACGAACGAACGAACAAACTCACGAATGAACAAAGAGACGAACGAAAAATAAACAGACGCACATGTTTATAATGTTAGCATTTTCTCGATTATAACACATCAACACGCGCTAAGTTACCCCCAGTAATTTACTACAATAATTATTCATTTTCATACCTGAGAAACGGAAAATCACATTAAAATACCTATCTATTTCATTGCTGTAACAGAACAACTCGTACTTTTAAGCGAAAAAAGACATTAAAAGCAATTTCAAAAACGTCTGCTCTCTCGCATTGCATGCATATTCTTGTTCCAATTAACTTTTAACGAGCTAAAATGGCAACTAGAGTTAATAAATCACTCCCACAGCACTCGTGAGCGCAGCTCGATCTTTCGCCGTGAAAAGATGAGTTTTTAATAAAAGCGATCACACAAAACGTTTCGTCGAGTGGAAAATAAAAGGAGTGTGTAAGAAGTGAAACAAAAGATTCACCTTCAGTGTGGTTTTATTTCTTTTCACCGTCCAACCGCTATCCATTCCACCTCGGCTCGGGTGGTTCCAGAGCAGTTTTCAAAACGCATTCCTTATATTCCAGGTCACTTATATATGTATACTTAAAAAGGCCTTGAGGCGTTGAAAACTTCGCATACAACAGTTATATCGTTCTAAAGCAGATTGAATGTGTTTTCACTCTGCCCTTGGAGTCATTCGTGTGCCTGATGAGATGATTTTTCAACAGTTCTAGAAAATACGTTTTCGAATTTATTGTTGAACGGACTTTATTTGATCGAATTCTGTCTTAAAGCCTATTTCGGTACAGCACTATCAAATTATTTTGCTGTGCTAATAGTACATGCATATGTTAGTACAGCTCTTATCCTTTTGTCAGCGTTTTAAACAAAAATAGATGGTTAAACTTCTCGATATTGAGTCAATATAATGTCTCCTTATTTTTTATTTCTAAGTAGGTATTCGATTTTTTTTTCTCACACACAGATTTGTTAGTATCATCATCAGCATCATCATAATTATTATCATATGCCTTCTTGTTGAATGTCACTAAATATTTACACCTGTGGTTAATTTGGTTGTTATCTTTGGTTTTTATATCTAATTAGTTATGTTGTTGGTTGTTAGAAATATTATCTATACACAGGCATGTAAATGATAAAAAATGTTTTTGTGTGTACGTGTGAACTGGACTTTTTATTTCTTGTGTACACGTCTTCAACAATTATACCGTTGTGTACTAGTACAGTTGAGGCCGGTACACACTAGTGTAAGTGTGTATATACACAGCCGTGTTAGTACGTACACATTCCAAAGTTTTCCAAGTGATACTCGTATACAGCTATGAGGATTTTGCCGACTATGCGTAATGGTTATATTTTCCACTAATCCTTTATGAATTAGTAAGTGGCTTGAGAACTATGAGCTTCTCAAGTGGTGTTTGAGTTACTGGAGTTTATATCTTATTGCGGCATTAGTTTTAACATATACATACATACATATGATATACATTTTCGTTTGTGATTATTCTCATTTCATGTAGTCCAATATCTATGCATATTTGTTTTAATACTACTTATTACCCGCGATTTAATCTATGCAAATACTTATAAACAATATAAAAAGTTCATTATTATGATATCATCATGTCAAATATCTTAAGAGTTAGTTAGGTAAATACCGAATGCCTAATATTTCTATACTTTAACAGTGACATGCTTTTATTAGTCTTCAATGTCTTCATAAATGTACGCGGGCTTTGGAGATTCTGATTAAAAACGTTTTATCCCTTGTTCTACAACTTTAGGATGTGATTGAAAATAATGTGTTATAAAGTAGTCTTGTGATTTTTTCAATTTACCTGCTCACAAAAACAATTTCTCTATAAAACAATATCTTTGATTTAGTTTTTACTATATATGGCAAGCGTATAGTCGCTTTGGCACTGTAGTTAGGCTCAGTTGAGGTCAACAGATAATCTAGTGACGTGAAATATTCGTAGTTTTTGTTTGTTTGATTCACGAACTAAAGTTATAAGTTGAATTAAGTTGCAAATTAAATGAAGCTATGCACTAAATTCGAACATTGCAAAATATTGAGTTTGAGTAATTCAGACATGGCAATAGGCTCACCACAGTGGGATCAAACGTGGGAGTGTACTACACTCCTTATGTTACGTGATTTTTAAATCTTTGCTTCAAACTTTTTTAGAACCCAATTCCTGGACGTGGCCTAATCGCATCACCTAGACGTACATCTGCTTTAATAAAATTTATACCATTAAGGCCAAATAAAAAAGGGATTAACGATACTACATCGGAGAGTCTGATAAAAATTCTAAGACTGTAATGTAGCACAATAATCATTTTCTGTTGTAAGTTCTCTTTCAAATTCGAGTAAGCAATTTACCTCAGCATTGTAATCATAATCATTACTCGCTTCGCTCGTCGTTTATACGTGTTATTTCACTCAACGAACTCAAGTGCTCTTTTGAGATAACCCTTAAACCAAACAACGATCTAATATTCTATTGTGTTTTATTTTATAATTCACTTGTATTTTATTTAGCATTCTTTGAGATGGCCCATTTGATTTTCAACTTCTTTTAAAAGCCTATTTTTTTTAATAAAGATATGAATTGCTTATGGTTTAAATAACATTTTTTTTAAATAAAGCGTTGTAATAGAAAGCATATTAGGGGTATTCCTATATTGATGAAGCAGTTTCACATTTAATAAGTGCAGTGATTTTTAAGCGGATAAGACATGATGTAGCTTTTAAACAGCTAGTTGTTATTTGTGATCGATCTACGGTATTTATACTGAATGTATATTACGTCAGTTCACTGGAATGCCCAGTTTTTTTTTTTTTGCTACAAGAATAAATTCATTATCATCAGCTCTTTTATTTTACTACTGTTGGATAATGGGTGTTTTCTCAAAATGAGAAGGCTTAAAATCATAGTCAGTCACGACCACCAAATGTGGGTTGAGAGGCTTCACATACCTTAGAAAACATTTCTTGTGAACATTGAGAACTTTAAGTTGTGCGGAGTTTTCACAAATATTTTCGGTCATTTGCTACGGCAAGTGATGTAATAATTATAATAAATCAGACTTAATAATTGAAATTGATATTCTCTCCGCTCATAAAGTGTACCAAGCCTCAATGTCTAAATTGGCTCACGCAGGCTAGTGGTCTCTCGCGCGCTAGTTTAACACGACAGGCGCCTTTATCTACATACTGCTATTTTAAACCTATTTATCTTCAATCCTACTTTTTATTTTTTAATAAATAGGACATTTCCTTTACAATTTAAGTTATTAAAGTAGATAGATTGACATTATTATTCCCGTGACCAATAATATAATGATAAAAATAGTGTTTTTTTATTAACGCTTCCTCACCATACATATTATTTCTGTGCATAAAAATCTATCTAATTTATAACATAGCTTCGAGTTAATTTCAAATACTTGTGAATTATCTAATACAGTGCTATTAAAAATTCACTTCAGCTGATGATTATGATGATGAAAAATTCATTTAGGTTTAATAAACAATATGATTTGCTTTAGGAATTACCATCTTTTTACAATCCAAATGTACTATTTTGTTCTGTGATATTTACGGACTGCCGTAAATATCACAGAACAGTAGTAGCACAGAATGTATAACAACCACTGGGTTGTTATACAGTTTTATTCTGAAAAACAAATGAAGATGTACACATGTTTCTTGTACTTGATAGTATCTACAATTGAATGATTTGTCATTTGTATAATGAAACGATATTAATTTTAGAAGGAAAAAATTATATCTAAATAAATGTACATCTTCACCGTCAATTGTACTATCGTTATTGTAAAAATATATTTCTGGAAACAAAACATTTTAATCGGTCTTTAACAGTTCCGAAACTGTGTTCCTTTACACTATCATTCTCACTCATACGTACATTGGTGTGTATTTGTTATAAAACGCCGACATAGAGTACAACTTGAGAGAAATGAGTGAAACCAGAACTCGTAATTCGTTTCACTCTTAATATGTACAACATAGCAACGCGTGAATACATTCTCATTTCGCTCCACAAACTCTAGTGGTCTCTCGAGAGCGCGTTTGACACGACAGCCGGCCTTATATTCGTATTGTGTTCTTTTTTTAATTATAATTCTTTTTCCATTAAATTCCGAGTCGTCTCAGCTTAATTATAAAATTTCAGTTCATCGTTTTATCTTTATTCCGTTTCATTTTTGAACATATTACAAATTGAACTTTTTATCTACATACGTACGTTTTATTATCGAACAATTTTCGAGTAATAGTAAAAGTTTTAATAACGTAAGCGTTGAATACTTAAATTCGTAATATTTCGGAATTACGTCTTAAACTTCGGGGCCGTGGAATTAGAGTCCTCACACCCACTTTTATTTTACTTATTGTTAGTTATGGACATTTAAAGATAACACGTCGTTCTTTGTGCAAGAAAACATTGCGAAGGAATTGCACACCTTAGGCTTTTGCAAAATGTTCTTTGGATTTCTTTTGTAATTTCATGAGGACTGGAACATACTCCACCATGTTCAGATATCTCGGAACACGTGTTATTGACTTACATACCTATCCGTGGAAAGACTTTAAGCTTTCGTTAAAGGTTTAACTATCTTTGCCGATAACCGGATTAATTGTTTAAGTATCTTCCCAAGCAAAGAACGACCTCAAAAATTTTACATTAGCGGTAAACCAGTGAAGTACTGACAAGTTCTTCTATAAACACCACTTACAAATGATATGGGCAACATTATAATATCATCATCATTATCAGCCTATTTCCGTGCATGCTGGACATAGGCCTCTCCAATAGCATGCCACTGAGGCTATATTATGACGTAATCGTGTGTATATCGAAACCGCTACTATTAATGCGCTGAAGCGCCGATGTTCCATTCAAATATCCGGGAATCAAATATCTCTACATAATATTACATCAAAATATTAAAAGAAAAATTTAAAACGTCCAAAACAAAAAAATAAAAAACCTTTTAAAGATTTAAAGGTTAAAAGAACCTATAGTACTACTATTATTAAATATTATTTTATATATCACTACATACTATTCTATATACATATTTTTGTTGACGTTAGTTAAACTTAAGTAGAAACTAAATCGCTGTCCGCTTATTACCTATACCATATCCATCGACTATCGGTAGTTTAACTGCCATCCCAAGTGGCAGAGAGTCAATAGGAGGCACTTGGCGCCAGATAGATTTAGACTTTTACCACTTTACTGGACTGCGAGTTCTAGATGGAATCCAATTGAAAGTGGAACTACATTTTTTTTCAAACTTTTAACTGACTTAAAGCTATCAGTGCAATACATGTCTAGCCATTTACACTTGATCAGCGTGGAAAACTATGGCTTTAACCTGTTTAATTTTGAGAGAAAACTCATTTTCAACATTTTTTACTAGTGAAACGATAATAAGGGTTTGTGACGATGACTAAGGTGTATGTGAAACTTTAAACTGAAGCAATACGCTGAAGCTTTGGTCACGCTGTAATTTTAATAGTTTGCACTAAAATGGATCATTTGTCAGTTTATATTAGTGTCATTATTATTTAACAAGGATCCAAAATATACATGATAGTGAAAATCATGGATATAAATGTTTTACGGCATTTACTTTCAGTCTCTGTGCAGCTCTAAATGTATGTATATGTCTTAATTTATATAAGGTAAAAACTTAAAAGTTTTCACAAAAAATTGTTTGAGATTATGGAAATAAATGGACAGCATCTTTGTTAATCGTAAGAATATGGAAAAATAACAGATTTTGTATAAAAAAATAAAAGATCTCCTTCTCTTGATTTAATCGATAGAACTTCTTTCACGAATGCACCTGATTCTCGGGATTCAATTAACCTGAACGCATTGCCAGCTCTAACAATTGCACCACTTGCAAACAGAATCATGTCCTTCATAACTTTTGTTGCGGAAACAACCTCGGATCAAGCACGTACTACTGACCGGGATACTACTGACCCAGAAAAATATAACAATACATTTGTACATTTACCCACCTTTGAGAATAAATGGAAATGATGAAATCTCAAAATACACTTTCGTTATACTAAGGTCTGTGCATCGCGGTCTCGACTCAAGGCCGAGCAGCAGTGGGGGCTCTTGACACACAAACATCTAGGTCTCGTTTGTTTATTTCCTCCATTTTCTTCTTCAATGTCTCCTTGTCACTCATATCTAGTCAGCATCTTGGCGAAATGTGCGTACATTACACGTTTGTTGTTATCGGATCTTACAACATTGTTCTCTTTAGCAAAACCCACTACACAACTTTTTCAATACGTACCACGACTGGCAGACAGTTCCCTGCTACTATCAATCGTACTACTACTGCTACTATAAATAGTAGACGTTACGCCAAGCTTCTCGATTGCAGGGCTAATGAAATAAATTTTGACTATATATTAAGCGTTTCGTAGATATGTAGGTATATACGTCATTAAATAACATGTACCGGCTGACATCAAATTTATTTCTTCGAACTAGTTCAACAATTCTCTTACTCGTACCTGTCCAAGATCCTTTTTCATCTGCTCCCGCCGTTGGATCCCTATGTCGCATCGAAGGCTCATGAAGCCCATACAATTTTAACTCGGATAAGACC
>DWMG01004107.1:0-11238 GCA_018244855.1 Elbella merops | reverse complement strand
GCATCGGGCACATATCCAGACTCCGAACTACTACTAGAAAATCTAAATTAGAAAATTTTGTAGTGTTCGACCCGGGAGTTGAACCCGGGACCTCCCGATCGGCAGTCGCACTTGCAACCAACACGACCAACGAGGCAGTCAAAACTAATTAACTAAAAAAAATTTAACAGTTTTTACTTAAACAATGTTTCGACGAATACTCTTTAAATGACATACGGTAAATCAGTTTTTATATATATCCAAATTTCAATTAGACTCCTTTGTATGGACTTTTCTATTCCATTTAAATTTCCATTCGCATTATAAATCGTTACATAAAAGTTAATTTTCCACGCTCACGTTTCTTTTTTCCTCATTTCTTTTTACACCATTGCCTCTACTACTGTTTTTTCCTCTGAACAAAGACTAACACAAACTGATCGCTAGCTGAACATAATAGAACCAATATATATTATACGTATTTTGCTTTTAACGCGCGTTTTTCTATGTACATATTTGTAAAAGTGACAAAATCTTTAATTAAACTCAAGTACTTGAAGTGTTTATCTGCTTTAATATAATAGTTTATCTCACCAACAAAATCTGTAGAGCTCTATCAAAGAGTGAAGTTTTCAAAGCCCGCTTTTTATTCACAGAGAAATATATTTAATAGATGACATTACATCTACCCGCATGCGTTTTACATGACTATCCAAATTGCAAGAATGTCCATATACGAGTACCTACACAATGTTTTCATGCCAGAACGTTTCCGATCGCATTTCACAAGCTTTATCTATCTATTTTAAGCTGGTTACTTGTAACACTAACAAAATTGAACTACCTATGCAACATAGCAGGTGGGTGTACGAAAAATTCGACTTACGAACTCACGACCACACCTCGTAAGTGATCGGAAGTAGGAAAACTCCATTAACTCCATTAATAAACTCTCTCGGTAAGTTGCAAATGGATACATAATGTTATTCAGAACTAATGTATTAGATTATTTTTGTACTACGGGAATATTAAAATGGGAATATATGGGAATATTAAAATTAATAACAATGCATTTACAATAATTATGTTATTACAAGGTTTTCAAGACTATGCATATAAAGTGCATAATGTTGTATTTGTTGTAACGATTGCCTCAATTAACTTTAAACCTTTGCATCGTACCTGCTATCTCAATTAACATCAAACTGTGGACTGTGTTGTGTCCGTTGTCTCAATTACCAAACTATTGTCTCAGTTGTATTTATTGTCGCGATTACAAATATGTAATTCAGGTGCCTACGCGGGATTCAAATCGGGTATAATGATTTTTTTTTGTTTCCAGCTCCTTAATGAGGGAATTATTAAGTACTCATTAAAAAGGTCACCCAAAGACGCAATATAAAAATATCACTGAGGCAGTAGGACAATGATATTCACGAGTATTATCCGCTCTAAGAAATAGTATCAAGTTTACTGGTGATAACATCGTTTTGTCCGTGATTTTGTTTATACGAGAACATTAATTGCTCAGTGTATCCATTACATAGGCCATTCGCGTCATAGTTTTTTACGTAATAAACGACAGAAGAAAATCTAATTGTTACAGTATTAACATCCACTCCTCGACGCTTTTAGTAAATCCTACGTTAAATTACATAATGAACAATATTCTAGGTGTCCAATGATTTTATTGTAAGTACAAATATCAGAATAGGTTCGGTAAATTTTACATTAAATTACGCAATTAACAACAATGCATATGTCTAGTAATTTTATTGTTTGTTTCCCATATCCGAATAGTTTTAATAAACCTGACTTTAAATTACGTAACTAACAAAAAAATAAAGATTGTCTTCAAATGTTATTGTTAGTACAACTTTTCATACAGTTTTTGTATTATTTCCATTCATACGTGACAAACAATCAATAAAAAGTCTAAAACGTTTATTGTTGATTCTCAAATTCCCGAGCAGAATTAATAAATCCTAGGTTAAATTGCGTAATAAACAATACTGGAAACGTCCAATGATTTTATTATCGCTACAATTTCCCAAACTGTTCTAATATGCCCGAAATTCAATTATCTAACAACCGAAACCGGCAACACCGAATGGCGTTGTTGTTGGTACAGATTGCCGAATAATTTCAGTAAATCCCACATTAAATCCAGCTCATCCGATGCTCATAATCAAACAATCAGTTGTAACCACACTATTGGACACCGTGCCAGCACCTACCGAATCTCATTATCCCGCGCAAACAACACTGGTAAATCGAAACCCGAGCTCATAGAGCTTGGCAAATCTAACCTGGATTTACTTACCGGATTAAGCGGAATAAAATCTCAACAAAAAAAAACAACAACACATTTTTTTTAATTTCCTCTATTTTTTGCTATAAAGCATTGTTTCCTTTATGTATATTTTTTCTCCATATTAATATTATTATAATTTATAATTATTTATCTTAAATAAAATTAATAAATCGAAACCAGAGACGACGTAGATAGATAAAAATAGAATTTTATCTGTGCAAACCTACTACATTACTAAGGCTAGTGGTTTTGGTATGAAAGAGGAAATGAGTCTAACGTAATACACAGAACGCAGGAAATATATTATTTTTATTACAAAGCAGAAATACGAGAGAAAAATATTGCTTTTCCTCCGCTCCGCAAGAACGGGAACGCCATAAGATATTATATCGCTGGATAGTGCGCCGGATGAAGGTTGACATGATGTGATGTGTTCTTGTTTTAGCGGGTAATACATAACATATTTTATGGAATATTATATACCTCGTCATCACCAAGCTGATCATCATCATCAGCCTGTTTCAGTCCACTGCTGGACATAAGCCAGCCCAAAGGGGGGTTCATGCCTACAATCTCCACGCTGGGCATGCGACTGATAAGGTACCGCAATTGTACGTTTTAATGTATATTGCAATTAAATCAGTGGGTAATGAGGACGAGTATTGACTGTAATGGACAATTCTTGCACAAATAAATACTTATTGAGTGCCTCGTTGGTCGTGTGGTTGCAAGGCGCGACAGTTGATCGAGAGGTCCTGTTTCGTATCCCGGGTTGGATCACCCTTGGATTCTAACTTAGATT
The DNA here is from genome assembly GCA_018244855.1 of Elbella merops. Classification (NCBI taxonomy): domain Eukaryota; kingdom Metazoa; phylum Arthropoda; class Insecta; order Lepidoptera; family Hesperiidae; genus Elbella; species Elbella merops. The sequence goes on along the minus strand of DWMG01004107.1, from coordinate 8,143 downwards.
TTCTATTAGTAGCTCGGAGTCTGGATATGTGCCCGGCGTATTGCAATAGACTCACTAATTCCATGGAACGTTAAACGTAAATAGTGACACCTAAGCGTGTACTACAATCCTCTGCTAACGCCCTCGGGGATTACAAGCGTGATGTTACATTTTATAAATAGTAATGTACATATTGTACTAACAATTTAATTGATTTTACGCTAAAGTTTGTAATGGCAACATTAATTGTAAGTCAAATTGGAATTAAAATGTCAGCTGTAAGTTAAATTTGACTGTTAAAATCGTGTTCTTTGTATTGTTTTATTAAATTAATCTACGTACTAATATATAATGTTATATTGTATATATGTACATCGCTTATGCCTTTAACTATAAAAGTGGAATATTTCAACAAATTTCCGCATGTCAAGATAATCCCGTTCACAATTTGTTCCCGGCTGTAAAATACAATTTTACATAAGAAGGATAAAGAGCTTGACATCAGACATGCAATTAAATTTGAAATGTATTATCGTGGTCAAAAAATAATATTCGTTTTCATTCAGCCACGTACACTACCTATCTTGCACTAGTCAATTGAAATTATTTGAATCATACCTACATATTGTGTAGTAAAATTATAGGATAAAATAAATAAAGACTTACAATATCGTTAGTTAATTAAAATATATAGATAAATATCTTAAGACATTTCCTCACGCGACTATTTGGTCCCCAACTGCGCAGAATCTGTGCTAAGATACAAACAGCCATTATACTACATTTTTACGCGCTTATACTTGCTAGTCACACAAATATTTATCCCAGGTGGGAATAGTACCCGCGACCTCCATTTAGCATTCATGTTATCTAGATAATGTACCATCACGTCAGAATGTGTAAGAATTCTAAATATATAGCGTAACTCTGAGACAAAATACTAGAAAACTCTAAATAAATTAGACTCGCAGAGCTAGTCAAGGTTTTACATGGGCACGCAAACTTTATTTTCAAATACAATTTCGCTTAAACGAGTGCTCGTAGCTCTGACGTCGTTGCAGATTGCAAACGATAAGCAATGTTGAGCGCTGTCGGCTCGAACAGGTGACTGTTGATAGTAAATTTTTAACATATGCTTCCCGTACTTCAGACGAAATATTGAGCTATTAGTTCAAATAGTGTGCGTTCATACTCAGTAGACTCTGTCGGTATAATTCTCTGCCAATAATATCAACCTTAATGAAATAATAATTTCGCCGTGCTTTAATTTATACTATGTCGATATATTAATTATTTTTACGCTTCTAAAAAAGCTCTGACATTTAACGCAGTTCTCACATTTAAGCATGAATTTAAGTACATTTATATTGTACTTACTTCTTAAAAATAAATATCAATATTCAATACATTCCTCACTTGTTACAAACTGGCATTTAAAAGCATATATAGCTATTAAGCATACAACACCATATCGTTTCCAGTGCTAGTGTCTGGACTGGAATTACTCAATATATTACCTATAACAAAATCTCATAGCGCCGGTCCGTGCGCCCTCACTAAGTTATCGTAGCTCGTTCACGTCCAAGTGCTATCAGCTATTCACGTGAAATAACAAAGACCGGTTATCTCTGAGATGTGGGCATGACAAGCCCGATCCCCCCCACGATTTATCGTCAACCACGAATTGTAATTAAGGGATAGAGCTGTAGATTCGTACATAGGAATTGAGTTTCTTTATAAGCAGAATGAAATGCTTTGAATCTAATCTTAAGTGTAGTTAGGGAGATGTTTTTCTGAATAGAAATATTATTAAACCGGTATACACTTAAGAACCAAATACTAATTTAAAATTGAGATATATCAGGGTAGATGATGTAGGTATATAGGATCGCATTGAAACTGCGTTGCAGTAATTTAAGTTATGTTTATTTTGTAACTAATGTATAAACAAAATATTGAAATAAATATAGAGCAAACAACAGATATGTAATCCAGCAGACCTACAAAACCAGAAACATCTTTCGAAATAAAAGTTTGATATACACACCATACATTTATACATATACACATAAACGAACATTTTAACATAGACATTAGTAAAATATATACATAAAGAAATAAATTGCACAAAGTGATTGGCAGAACGCCTCGAATAAACAAACAACAAACAAACCTTATCCAAAGACAAATGGTTCAGGAGATAACGATGCTTCAGATTTTAGTTATAATATTCCCGATTTGGACTAAAATGTACATTTTATAAAAAGAAAAACCTAGCATCACGCCTGTAAATCCCCGAAAGTGCTATAGTTCATACTTTAAAACAAACCTTCTGCGATATATTATTTGAAAGTTGTAATGTAAAAAATAATCCGGTTACCTGCATTTTAGTCATAATGAAATAAGATATTGGTTAAAAAAGAAAATAAATATAAATAAAAAACAACATAAGGTCCTTGTCCCTATTTGTTTGAATATCTATTAGGCAAAGTAATTAGTAACGTCAATCAATAGACCAGAAATAATCATACATGCTACATATCGTCTTTATAAATGAATATACTGTACATTATTTAAAAAGAAATTCTAATGTAACAAAAAAAGCGAAATAATAATAAATGGTAGGTAGATCAATGTAAAATTGGAATGACAACGAAATAAAAAAAAACACTCAAACAAAGAAAAAGTGACAGCCGAACGCAACCTTCTGTCGTTTGCCAAATATCGTTTCCGTGGATTTTTATACGCAGAAATTCCTTTTGAATGACAGTTCAACGCTTATCGGAACATGAGCAGTTCGACTACGAAAAGTACAATCACGGCACAAATATATTGGTCAGTTTTATTTTGTCCTCTTTTTAAAAACCTTTTGGTCATTCACTATAAAGGTTAGTGATTATGTACAACGTTTGAGAAGAACATAATGGCGACACCTACGTACTCGGATATGTAAAGTTCTCTGACACGTGTCTGATGTATCAGATCAGATGTCTCAGATTTTGAAAAATGAGTCTAGCATCACTTTAATTCCTGTAGCAAACAGTACTTTATTTGTGTACCTATTATTTATTTATATAGAATCATCAGCATCATCAACTACATCTTTAACCTTATCCTGAAATCCTCCTCGTCGCTCAGCACACATCTGATCTCAAAGACATACAATGAGACCTGCATTCGATATGTGCAATACACAGATGCAAAAAGGTATCGAGCAGAGTAACCCGAATTTAGTCGACACGAAAGAAAATGAAATAAAACCAGTTACAAATAGTTTCAAATTTTATTAAAAAATATACTTATTTCAATCAGAAATAGCACATACCTACTTATTTATTGTTCTAAACGATGATAGTATTATAGCTTAGAACTCAACTTTTTCTCGAGCTCCGGTGTTCGAAGCTCTGATAATATGAAGTAATATTATATACATATGTACCTATTATAAAAAATTAAGCAGCACTACTGTAGCACCCTTAGATATAATCTTCTCTACGATATGCTTTAAAGGCACTGAGAATATACTAAACTGATTACAGAACTTCACAGTAAGAGATGTTTTACGAATTTAGTAGCAGAATTAAAAAAGTTATTTATTATTTTGACCATTTGAGAAATATTAACTCTTTAAAATTATCTTTTTACTGATACAGAGTAAATTTTCATAATTTCTAAGGTAGGTACTCGTATTATTGAATCATTCCCCTCTTATAGGCCGTTGTGGTCTCAACTGAACTAGTTCGTTTTCAGCAGGTCTGAAACATTAATTAACACATGTAATAATATATTTTCCTGCAAACGTAGCAATATGTTACTTATTAATAACATTATAAGAGATGGTTCTAAAACGTGGTGAATTGAAAAAATAGGTATATACATTAACTTAAGGAGACAGGCCCGATATAATTCATCAGTCTTATATCGATTTAATAGAGATGGGCACATAGAGAAAATATCCAGGAACTTGTGTACCTGGTCGCTAATATATTAACAATATCGTATAATATAGCCAAAATACATTAATAAAATCATTTGGTAGATTTTGTCCAACATTAGTTAACTGTGGCATTAATTTTAAAGACAGAGATAAGAATATGTAAATGTTCCTCAGTAAGAACTCAGCAATAAAAAATTTTTGATAATCAAATAATGAAACATTTCGGACGCTTGAAAGTTTTGGCATTGGTAATTATATCGTAATTAATGTAATCTATTATTATTATTATCAACTGAAGATATATCCAATCGGATATTGTTATCTATTGTAAATAAATATATGTATATCATTGAAATAAATGTTGTAATGATAAATAATTTAATTACTTGTCTCTTTTAAGTACAGTACTCGAGATTAATCCTTTCTAAAAGGGGCAATATCAAAATTTTGAATATTCCAATTGCGAACAAAACAATTTTCTTGGCGTGAATAGAACCGGCGCAGAGTTCTATCGCCAAGTTGCTAACAAAGGCTGGAAAGCCTCCGGGACTCAGGTCGAACTTTTGTAACGCGTTTCCGTTTGTAAATATTCCCAACAAACACTACGATGTTTAGGTGGGTAAATCATTTCTTTAATTAATGTAACATCATGCCTGTAATTCCCTGAAGATGTAGGCAGAGGAGTGTATTCATCAGTTATGTTATACATCTCACCACGGAAAAGAGTTTCTCTTTAATTATAGATGTTAAATTTGAATTTTTAACACAGGACTAAGAAAAAATTTACAATGAGACGTCGCGTGAACGAGACTAATAGATACTTTTACGTCTGGCTTTGATTTGTTAACATTTTTGTACGGATTTGAATGTAAGAGCATAAGTTAGCATTTTATAAAGATTTTATTTACTTACTATAGTGTTCTGGAATCAACGTATTAATTTACGTAAAAATGACGGGAATGTTCCCAAAGCCCAAGATATTTATGTACGTAATATCCAAGAATCGTTTAAACCTTGTAAATGGTAAATCTTTAGAAAGATTTGATCACGTTCATCGAGTTGTAAGCTCGACTGCTGATCAGGACGTCCTAGGTTCGACTCCCAGGTCTAATAGCGGCTCGCACTTTGGATTTGTGCCCGGTATATGGCAATAGTTTCCCCCCCCTCTATTCCATGGTGAGACAAACGTAACTGGTGAAACATGAGAGTGTACTACACTCCTCTGCCTACCTCTTCGGGGATTACAAGAATGGTGTTACGTTTTTACGTTAATATTTCGTTTTTATAAAATCAACGCGAATTTCGTCGTTTCACAATTTCTTTCTCAGTGCCTAACATGATTGTTGAATATGTACTTATATAATAATTATCCAGTAATTGTACAATAATTACCCATCAGCATGGTGTTTCCAAGATATAGTCTTATGAATCATATTGAAGCCTCGTTCTGCAGGCGGCTTGTCACATAGGGAACGACGCGTTTTGCTTTAAACAAATAATGATTCGTTTTTTATTTAAATTAAAATAAAAAATCGTATATTTCATTGTGAGACGTAAACATAACTGGTGAAACGTGGGAGTGTACTAATCTCGTCTGCCTAGTTCTTCGGTGGTTACAGGCGTGAAGTTACGTTTACGTTTAAAATAAAATAAAACTTATTTTATAAGCTTAATGTCCTCAGGATAACTTTCTCATAACATGTTGTACAACATTTGCAAAATACGGTGAGTAACAATGAGATGTCAGTATCAAAAATGATTTCAATGACTTACAACACAGTCCCATAGACATTTAAAATCTATTCAATAAAATACTCGTCTTATAATTGATTAAGGTGTATTTTATTATAAATTGTACTTAAATAAGACATTAATATAATGTCAATAATCTATGTAAAATATAATAATATTCTAATTATTACGAAATATGAACACTGCGAGTGTACACACACTGGACAATAGTACGCCTTGCTGTGCCTGTTCGTGTGTTTTGATGACGTTACAGGTATATATTTTAAGTACATCTACAGTCAGTTGATAGTTGTTATAGAAAATATATTGTAATATATCCTCATGCGGCCTGCTTTAGTAGGTAGGTATATCTCCGTGAGCGACATGTTTAAACTTACCCCGAAATATTAAGAACACATTCCAAGAACAAGCCATTACACTGCGTGCTGGAGAACAGGTAAGGCCCTTCGCATTTGTAATCGTTGTTAACACGGAACACTGATGCTACCCCGATGAGGATCTCGTGCCTCCCCGCCCAGGTGACTAATGGACCGCCGTGGTCATTCTCAAAAGAAAAACAATTGATATTAGTTAATTATAGTTTTATCTCCTAGAAGTTACTACTCATAGTGGTTCGGGCCTTGATCTGTTCCCTATGTATAGCAATAGGCTCACGATGTACTCCATTGTAGGACGTAAACGTAACTGTTGGAGCGTGGGAGTGTACTACACTTCCTGCCTACTCCTTTGGGTATTACAGGTGTGATGTTACGTTTATAATTTTTTCAAAATAAATTCAATTTGTTTTATACAATTCCAAAAACATGTTTCGTCCTTGACCTCTACACCTGTAGTAGTTCTGTAAAATAACGTCCAAGCGACTGTCATTACGTTATACTCGTACTGTCAGCTAGAAAGACATATTTTTCACCTTCAGCCCTCAATACATGCATCCCAATGCTGCGCCACCAGTACCTAATAAAATGCGACTGCTGGGCAAGGCGAGCTGAGTTCGAACCCTGGCTGACGCAACCTATTGGTGAATGTTTCTACCTTGAATTGTAGTTGTCGTAGTGCCCATGGGATGTATTACATAGCTGATGTAAAGTGGGAGTACTGCATTCCTCTGCCTATAAATACAAGAGTGATGTTAGGTGCATATTTTTACTAAACCTTATTTTACATGGAAGTGTTCCATACTCCTCTGTCAACCCTTACGGTAATTACAGTCATAATGTTATGATTTTACGTTTATGTTAGTTAAGGTACCTGACAAATACCGTATCTTCTAGTATTATTGCTTGTTCTTTTTATAGCCAACAGTTTGCGAGTCTGATCATCTGTATTCTGCGTGCATAAACCCAATTCCTGTACAAAATAAACAACAATTATTTATTAAATTAGTATAACTTAATTAATGGGTCAATCTCAGTTTGGCCTTTATTGGTCCACTGTTGGACATAGGTCTCTACTTTAGGTGTACCTATAACACAATATGGTATCTGTTATACACACGAATTTGTGTAATGTCTGGCTGCACTTTTAGATTCGGATATACCTACTAAAAATTCTGGTTTAGTCATTCTGCTGTAAATTTGACTTTCCACTAAAATTGTCAAATTTAAATGTTTTTCTACAATTGATTGGCGCATTTAGGAATTTCACTAGATCTCAGAAATTCCCTTAATATACTCTGAAACACAAGTCTTGGTTTCGATTTCAACTGAAAATCGGGTTTCGATTGGACACTAATTATATTAATGTAGATAACCTACATATACATATATATATTACATTACAAATAGGTACGCATTAAAATCTCTTAAGTACTTCAATGTATTTGTTAACTGTGGAGATTTCATTTGATTTATTAAGCTTTACCGGTTATGGTGTTCATACCATGAGTAAGAGAAGAGTACAATTATTGCAGTAATCACCGTGATATTTCCTTTGCACCCCATCGTATCGGGCAAGTGGCTTGCAATCTGATCACCATCATCATTGATGTTGCCGGCTCCCTGCGTGCAGATCATGTAATTTTCGATAACGCTTGTCATGTTTGCTATGTGAGCGTACGCTTTCTTGCATACCTCCTTTTTGACGATCATTAGTGGAGTGTAATGAAGTACCTTTTGGTTATAGTCCTTGGAGTCAGACGGCTGGAAAAAAATTAACAGTTAAAATAAGAGAGTGTATTAAGCATTTTGAATTATTGTCGTAATTATCGTCTCCAACCTATTTCAGTCCACTCTTATAAAATACCTATTAACGTTTAAAATTATGTTAACCGTTCAAGTTATTCATGTTTTGTACGTTTCGGATAGTTATAACTTCATCATCATCATCATCGTCAGCCTTTAGATGTCCACTGCTGGACATAGGCTTCCCCTAATCGGCGCCACCCCTTCTCGTTGTAACTTAATTTAATTTATTAAGTTATAATCTTCTACACATAAGATCACAGCGGGAAGCTGCTGGATTCGGAAGGCCCAGGAC
>DWMG01004106.1:0-11238 GCA_018244855.1 Elbella merops | reverse complement strand
TATTTTTTTTTTTTTTTTTCTATTTTCTACCTGTCTTTTTCTTTTTCGTCTTACTATTCTCCAAGTGTTGACTGGTGGAGAATACCACTAGGCATTAAGTTCGGTCTTTGTTATTCCTGTTTTTGGTGTGCATTAAAGAGTAAATTAATAAATAAGAATAGATATTATGTATGTACTACCTATGTTAACGATCAAAAATTTAAACTTTAAAGGATGTAAAGATATGGAAGGTTAAACTTAATATTCAGGACTTTTCTATTGTACTGAAATATAAATACAAGAAAAAATAAACTCACTCAAGATTTGTTTCTCTTTATCTGTGCCAAGGAGTTTTCGGTCTTCTCGATTTATAAGTTTCCCGGGTGCGTTGTAGGTCGGCAGTGATGTGTGGAATACAAGCAGCTGACCAGATGTGTCTGCGGCTTTTAAAGCTTCTAGACCTGCCTGTGAGATGAAAAATATATTTAAATTGGTTTGGAACAATACATCATTTGGACTGCATTATTTATAATTACAATACATGCAACGAAATGACGGTAGTTTGACTATTATTATAATATGAAATAAACCTGAACAGCTGGCAGGAGAATCGTCTCAGTCTCCTTGTTGTCTTGGAACAATTGTGGTAGTTGTTGCAGCAGTGCGGGTAGTACGGGCCCACTGTCTTCTGGCAGTGTCAGGAAGCCTTCCAGCAGTGGAACAAACATATCACCCACATCACCCACAGAGAGCATCTGAGGCTGAACCAATGTGCCCTGGTGGCAGAACAACAGCCAGTTACAGTGATAAAGATTGTTTAAAATTAATTGGTAAATAATATATTTAAAACTTCACATTATATTGTAACTGATTAGTATGCTTATGAAAGTCAATAAAATACATTATAGGATAGAAATGTAACAGTTATGTTTTATATACAATTCATTAAATTAATTAAAACATGTTACACAATTTTCCACATTGGTAAGAAATTTTGAGCTATAAATATCAACTACCTTAATATTGTAGAAGTGAACTGTGGAGCTGTACGTTATGAATCCAACTCGAGTGTATGTTTTGCCTGTTTGTTCATCCTTCGGCATTGCCTGAAAAAAATATGTAACCTTAAATATATCTTATCTGTCACACTGTATGCAATATTACATTTACTCCAGTAAAGGTTGTCTCATAGCTATTACTATAGTAAGTATAGTACTCATAGCTGTTACTATAGTAAGTAATACTACAGTAAAGATTGTCTCATAGCTGTTGTCTCATATAGCATATAGCATAGCTGATAATGATAGGCAAGAATTAACGATTGAGACCGACTTCTGTCCTGACTAACTTTGTACTTCGCTTGTATTTTCATTAAAGTGATAGAAGAACTTATTTTAAGGGTATACCTCTTCCAATTCTACCTTTCTCACTTACGATAAAGGTGTTCTATCATTCTACTATAAATTATTATTTGACCATCACTGTCGATTCATTTCCTTTCAGACTGCATCAATCACTAACCATATGGTTCCTATTAGAGATTTAAAAAAAAAATTTCATCATTATCAGCCTACTCCCGTCCACTGCTGGACATAGGCCTCTCCAATAGCACGCCACTGAGCTTGATCTTGAGCTCTTGGCATCCAACCACTGCCAGCCACTTTGCGTATATCGTTACTCCACCTAGCTGGACGGCGTCTTACGCTACGTTTGCCAAGTCGCAAATAATTTATGCAGAGAGATAATAATAAATTGATTAATTTTTATACAACTAACCATAATAATATCTGTGATATTTTCACAAATGGTATGCACCAAACCACTCTTCACAGCGTTGTACGACACGTCGATGACAAACACTACGGCTGGCGGGTTAGGAAGTGTATTATTCTGTATAAATAAACAATACAATTACATTACTAAAAAAAGAAGACAATTAAAAAACCTACTTATAATTGGCTACTCAATGTACAAACCTAGATAATTATATAATGCAGTGTCTATTATACATTACAGGTGTGTTGTGACACAAATTTTTTGGCTGTTTTGCTTCTAGTAGGTATCATAAACGCTCATATACACATTTAATAGGCCATTAAGGCCTTGTAATAAAAATGTGGGATAAATAAATATTGTAATGTTCAATATGTTTAAAAATGTTTACAGGTACTGTAACTGCACATTGTACAAACCTGTCGAACTCTTGCCATAACTGTGCAATTAATAGGAATGATAAAAATGCTTTTCTCATTTGTAAAGGATGGATGATATGAACTAACCCTGTGTGTAGTAATTACACATGTCTACAGTAACAACAATACCTCTGCTACTAACTCACCCTACAGTACTCCTTAGTAGCGACGATCTCATACGCTCCGAGAGCCAATTCAGCTGGCACTCTACCATACTGTTGCATGCTGTTGATATATTGTGTATATTCCATTGGTACTGTTGACAAAAGTTTCATCAAATTATTACAGACTAGCTGAGACGGCAAACTTCGTACTGCCTTAATCGATAAATAAAAAAAGCAAAATTTTTGTATAAAATAATCTTGAAGCAAACAAAAGTAATTCGTAATTAATAAAAAAATTCCTCGATATGTATGAAGTTATTAAATTTAAAACGCACTTTTTGTAAAGAGGTGCGCGCCGTGGGTTTGATCCGGCACCCACGGAGTGAGGGGCTGAATTCTTAACCACTGGGCTATCACTGCATTGACCGAAACCTTCCCTGGACTTCCACAGTTAATTCAAAACCAAAATTAGCTAAATCGGTTCAGCCGTTCTCGAGTTTTAGCGAGACTAACGAACAGCAATTGATTTATATATATATAGATAAAAAATAAAACTGTAACGGGATATAAAAATTACAGGAAATAATTATTTTTAACATTTATTATTGTTTTGATGGAGAAAAGCATACTTTTACTCGGCTATGATTAAATAAATCAACGCACCTTCCGTGGTGGCCTTGCAGAAGGCACATCTGAAGTGCCTGCCCGCATCAATAAATTTCATACTTGGACAGATATAAGCCTTGCAGCGGGAACAACGCACAGGACCCATGGTTGGTGACCCTGTGAGAGCTGCAAAGTCGAGTAGCGGGGGCTCTTGTTCTGGACCTACTGGTTCCGCCATTGGAGATATCTGGGAATCGGAATGTAGCAATGAATAAATATATTTAATGATATACATTACATAAATTTGCATTTCGTATTAAATTTTTGTCTTTGTTTTATTAATAGTAATTATTGTTACTTTTTAATTCGTTACTATCTTTATTTTTATTTATTATGTTATGTTTTGTAATATTATCTCACCTCCCTTATTGTTACTAAGGGCAATTTAAGCCAAAAATAAACGATTCTTTCTTTCTGTCATATATCAAATCAGATGTTTCGAACAAATACAGAATTGTGAATATGGTTCCTTGGTAATGGTTATCTACAAATCTATATGGTATAAAATAGTTTTTGTAATTAGTAACTAATGGATATTACTTATATAATTTAGAACTTAAGGAAATTATTTTTAGAAACTTTTGCTTACTCATGTTACTAAAGCCGTTAGACCAATAGTATTAGACTATGAATAGAGGTTTCTTTCCGTAAGGCTTCTTTTTATTGGAAAACAAATTATTGGAAAAAAAAGACTACTGTGGACACTTACAACAAGGCAGAAGGGCAAAGATGTCTGTTTAAGAAGATCAGCAGTAACTGGCACACTGTACATTGAACTCCTGATGTAGCGGGGACCTGGGGGTATTCAAAATGTAATCAAAATAATGTTATTCCTCATCAGGATCATATGAATTAATGACTGTTTTACTTCATATTTATAATATTGTTCAATATCACAGCAACCTCTCTGTATTTTACCTTAAAAAGTGATAAGTTTTGAGATTTTTGTCTAAAATTTTAATACCCATCACTGAAACTAACAAAACTATATTTATAAACATACCCAATTCATACATTATTTGTGCCCTGCATTTTCATTTAGGGTTTACACTATATAAAATATAGTAACTCACTGGCATTCCCTTTATCTTCGACAACAAAGTCAGTGGTAACTAGTGGTGGCACAAGCCCCTTTTCATTGGTTAAGAAAACTCCACCGCGATTCTGTTGGTCATCTAACATCACTTGGATCTGAAATAATGTTGATATTTTTTATTCACACGAAATTATAGTTTCGTTATTATAGAGACACAAGATAGATACTATGTTTAATTCTGATGGAATTTGATGTGTAATCCAATAGCACAGCTCAATGCACACTTGTGTTCATAAAACAAAAAAAAATAGTACATCATAGCTCCTTTTCTTTGGATATGTATATTACAACTTGAAAAATTATTGGATATATTTGGGTATCATAAGAGGCCACTATACCCAGTGTTCGCAGATCACTGAATGGTGCGGCGATTATCCTTTATAAATGCTAGTGTTAATGATCTTCATTCTAAAAAAGATCTATGTCGAAAAGCAACGATTAAAGGGCTGATAATGTTGAACAGTTCATAAATGATGTATCTATTTATGCAAAATTCAGTCTTACTGGGCTGGGCATCTGGTCAGGGTCCAATCGCTTTTGTTGGGGCTGCTGGGCAAACTGCTGACCATAGCCTTGTTGTTGTGGGAATGGAGGGTAACCACCCTGCTGATAACCTTGAGGCTGTTGGCCCATCTGTTGCTGGTTCATTGGTGGCATCCCTAAAAATGAAATTTATTCTTTTAATTACTTTCACACCTATGTAGGTAGGTCATTTCCATTTGGCATTTATTGAAGATACTTAAATAATGAAAGGCATTGTTCAAATACTTGTTTGCTCAGCAATGTCTGCTACTTATGATAAAAGTTTTTTAAAATGTATCATAGCAAATATTGATCTTTTTTAAAATTAAAATACATATTCTTTTATGTAGAGATGGTGTTCATTAGTAGATTTAAGAATGCTTACCAGGATAAGGCATATTTTGCTGAGGTTGTGTTGGTCCATATCCAGGTTGACTTGCGGGAGGTCCACCAGGGAACTGTCTTTGCTGGGAAAGTGGTGGAGGCATGTGTGGTAAACCAGGTATAGTCTGATGTTGATTAAATTGTGTTTGGGATGGTTGCATTCCTGGCTGAGGTGGTAGGCCAGGTTGTAGGGGAAGGCCCGGTTGCTGAATCAACCCTGGCTGCGGTGGTATACCTGCCTGGCCAGGTTGTTGTCCTAATTTAGGTGGTAAGCCTGGCTGTGCAGAAAAACCAGGTTGCCCCGTTGGTAATGGTGGATGTCCTAGCATCTGACCTGTCTGGCCAAGCATTTGGCTCTGCTGAGGGGGCATTCTTGGGATGGCCGACTGTGTAGGTCCTTGACTTTGCATGCCAGGAGGAGGAACCCCTTGGCCAGGCATAGCAAGCGATTGTCCTTGTATTCCTTGATTTGTCATTGGTGGTATTGCTTGCGGCCCATAACTTTGAGTGAATGCTGGCTGAGAAAGCATCTGACCTTGCTGAGGCATACCCGGGTGATTTGATCGAATCTGTGGTGGAACACTGGATTGATTCTGTTGAGAAGTCCCAGTCGGTTGACTTGCTGGTGGCATAGATGAAAAACTAGATTGCTGAGATCCACCAGTCTGACTTGTTGGTGTCATGGTGGAAAAATTAGATTGTGGAAGCCCACCTATTTGTGTTGGCACAGTTTTTGCTTGCTCTGATGGGGGCGCTCCGGTTTGTTTTCCCATTTGCGCGCTTTGGGCAGGAAGTCCTGATTGAAGCTGAGGTTGGGTTTGCAATGCTTGAGGTTGAATTGGTCCAAAACCAGGTGGAGGTCCCATTGCTAATTGAGGAGGTTGACTCATTGGGGGCCCTTGCTGCATCTGCAGGGAACCCAGTCCTTGAAATACTCTCTGATCTGCATTATTACCTTGGTTTGGTAGAGGCACCTGTCCAAAGCTTTGTGATGAAATTGGTGTAGGAGTAGAAGAAGGTGGCATTGAAGGCTGACTTTGGGCCATTGAAGGTGGGAATTGTTGAGGAGTACTACTCATTGGAGGTCTTCCAGGCTGAAAGTTGGGGGCCTTAGCACCTGGAGGTATTTGAGTGCCATAGTTTGAAGTAGGTGGGAAGTTACCTCCAGGAGGTAATGGTCCAGGTGGTATTTGAGATGGAGGTATATTTAAAGGAGCTTGAGGCCCATTCAAATTCATACTTTGCATCTTCTGTGCCACATCAGAGTGGTTAAATGAGTTATGTTGCAACTGGGGCCCATTAGGTGGCATTTGACTGAATATGTTAGCATTATGGACACCATTATAATCTTGTGAAGTTGGGGGGAAGCTCAATGCATTGTTTGATGCATTATTGTTCTGTCCGGGCGGGGGATATTGCGGATTCATCATCTTTGTAGAAGCCAAATTTCCTGTAATCAAAAATTCATATATATTTAGGAAGAATTGGAAGTGTGTAACCTAGATAAAATCAACAATACAATATCACTATGTTGTCACCAAAGTCGTTTCACCTAGACAGTACTGTTCTTTGGTTCATAAGATGTGGCACATAAATTAATAAATGACACCTTTACTAGAAAGAACAAATATAAAATAGCTCTTAAGCCTCTCCAAGGGTTGACCGGTGTAGAACACCACTAGGCATTGAATTCATCCTTTATTTTACATGTATATGGTGTGCAATAAAGAATTAATAAAGAAATAAATAAATATCTGTTTCAACTTTTTTCAATTTTTTTCAGAATTTTAACTGGTGATGAAAAATAGATATATTATGACAATACTAAACATAGAAAATCATGGGTTAAGCTTGGACAATCATCACTATCAGTGTATCTGTTGAGATCTAAAGGGTCTGATTTACTAATAAGTCTTATTAAAAACAAATAAGACCATTACTAGCGATCGCTTCCGACAAGACACGAAACAAGGCACGACATGATTACGTAGCTCCATGATAATGCTCAACCTCACATCACAAAATCAGTAAAAACATATCTGGAAACACTGAAATGGGAAGTCCTAATCCACCTGCTGTGCTCAAGTTATTGCTCCTTAGAAATACCACCTGTTCCGATTGATGATCTATGGTTTCATCATCAGCCTATCTCAGTACACTTCTGGACATAGGCCTCCCCCAAAAGGGGATTTATGCCTGTAATCTCCACACTGGGCATGCAGGTTGGACATTGCAGGGCACAGCTGCGTCGCTGATGCCCGTCTACGGCCAGGGCATTTAGCCGTGCCTATTTAGGCCGCGCTTTACCGCAATCAGCCAGTCGCCAGAGCCTCGTCTGTTGAAGCAGGGTGCACCACGTGCAGGTGAGGTTGGCTCGGACTCCTGAGATTGTGATTGTAACCCCTGACACCCCATGGTCTATGGTTTATTAGGGTAGAATTTAACATATTATGAAGATTATAAAAATTTGACCTATTCATGGATTGTCTCCAAGAATGAAGCGTTCTTCGACAGGGTATCCAACTCCTGCCCGAAAGATGGACAAAAGTAGAAAAAAACGATGGGCAATACTCTCAATAATGTATTGGTTTATTTTCATCAAATACAAATCGTTTTTTTCTCTCAAAAATGCTACAAATTAATTCACACATCTAATATGATCAAAGTATTTCTACATATCTACTCATCTCTATCTATATCTATACACATTTTGTGTATGTTCTTTCAAAGAACCTAAACAACATATTTATTTACCCACGTATTAAGAGAAAATCACTACATAATATTGACTAAAGGATCAGATAAAACAATAATATTAGCAATTTTTGATTATACACAAGCAGACATATTACAGAAGCAGAAAAGAACAGATTTGAAGTATTGTTGATACAAGGGCGGAAGTTACAGTTTAGGGAAAAGGAATGTTACGGAACCAAGGTCCTGCATACATAACAAAATTCAAAAATGGCACTATGGACTACTGATTAATAACTCTGATTCCTGACCTGTGGGTTGTGGTTTCTATTTCTGCACAGATCATATATTTGTCAAATAACAATATATGTTTTAAACCCGGCAGTACATTATCCTAATTGTCATCATCAATCTTTTCATCAGTTCTGTATTGGAATTGCATCATTATAGAGAATAAGGAGAGAAGAAAACTGTAGTTTGCTATCTTGGTCATGTATGGACGGGGAGACTTCACACACCTTGGAGAATATCATAGAATACTCTATAATGTAACCTCACAATGGTTTCCATTACTATTATAGCAAGCAATATTCAATCTTAAACCTACATTTTCCATAGAGAAGTGCATAGTTTACATTCAGGACACCTGGTGTCTGCTGAATTATATGTGAATGGACTATACATGCTTATGGGGACTATATTCATGGACGAGTTATCAAGATATAAGTTTCTCAGCTGTCTGCTTATCCTAGTAAAAGTTGTGCCCAGGTTGAGATCAGATAGCTATGTGTATATTAAGAATCAGACTAAAGCTCACACCTGATTAACAAAACTACAAAATAAAATAAATAATAAAAATTATGGGAAATTATTACCAATATCAGCTGTCCTTATAAAAACAATATATGCACATAATTATTTAAGTCTTATTCATTATCGTTATTTTAATATATTATGATGCTTTTGGATCATAAATATATTAAAAAAATATACTGGTAAAAAAAAAAATACTGTTGTTGTTTATTTATATTTTTATAATCTGAAGTCACTGGAGGAAATATGAGGTCAATCACTACAGCCAGCCAGTCTCAGATACTACAGATGGTATTCAATGACAGGTCTGATAAGAAAATAATCGTCGAAATTGCTTGTTTATTTTAAAATAACTCTCGGTGTATTCGCTTAATAACTTATTGTATATGGTTAAATAGTTAAAATTACAAAATCGTGACACATGAATACATAATTAAACAAAAAATTACCTTTTCAAAATTGTTACTTTCGATGAGTTGAGTAACTAATTTGCCCCTATAAAATATGCGAATAGACAAATAGCAAAGGTTAAACTAATATAATCCAATATTAAGCTATTGACACAGGGCAAATTCTGCATAATTATGCTAGATAATCATCTAGAAATACGAACATATCTAATAATATCTCAAGAAATCTCACTGAGTTTGACATAAGACATCATGATTTTGAAAACATATTAAACACTTAATAACACTGAATTCTAGCTCCATTTTTTTACAGAATGTCACATAATCAGTAGTTTAGTGATACTTACGGCTTCTGGAGTATTTATTAACGAATTTTTATAATATAAAATATAAACAAGACACATGAATCACTTGCATTAGGGCCACGTATTCTGGCACAGTAGTGTTGTCAGTGGTGCATCGCCTATGTGGAACTTTTTGATTTTCACTTCGGTTGCATGTAATGGAACGTGATATTGAAGACTGTTTATCAAAAATAATGTACTTCTAACTGAAAAATGTTATCATTATTGATATTATTATAATAAAAATATTCAATCAATGTATGTTTTACTTACACAATTGTTTAAATAATTGGAAATAAAACTTAATATCAAGTTAAAATTTAAATTTGTGAGAAGATCGGAACGTCTTCCTAAGCATGGCAATATGGCAGTTTAATTGTCAAATTAGAGTAAATTCGTCGTATTATGAACTTTCTCTCAATAGCATAGGATACAAAATCAAATTTATTTGCAAAAGATAAATATGTTACGTTCGCCTAACCGATAGTTGGTATGTTTTGTCTGACCGTTTATCTTAAAATATGTTAGTTAACTATCTATTCTATGTTGTAATTATTTCAATTAGTAGGCTTTATTAAGCAGTCATTGCTATTTATTTCAATATCTCAAGGGTAGTAAATAGTATCTACCCAAGTAATAGAACAAAAATGTTCTTAGGTATGTCGCTAACGATACTTTCAGTATTTGAAAAATATATGGTGAGATCAAGTGATTTTGAATAATTCATCGCGAGTGACAGATCATAGAATTTTGGGTATTGAAAATTCGTCATTTTTGCCTTCAATCACTACTGAGCGAAAAGTACTGCAAAGAAACTGGTTAGTCTGAACAAAGTGAAACAGTCCTACACAACTGAGCAGTTACTTTTGTGCAATGCATAGATTTAAGGTTGAATATATTACTCTTGCTACTTGTAGAACTTATTTATCCAGTACCTTGAATGCACTTCTTCACTTGGTACAGAAATACGCCAGACAATTTATCAATGACGATGTACTCATCACCACTAAGCTAAAAAGCCTTATTCGCCACCGCCGAGTAAGACTTTGCATCGCTAGCCCATCATAAAACAATTTCCAACATATCAACGTGTTAAGTTCCACTTCTAAGCATTTGTTTTACTCCACAAGAGTATAAATTACCTCAACCCCATACTTAAATACTTAGATATTAAAAAGTACACCCAATACAAATCATGCTCATCATCAGCCTGCTCAGTCCACTCCTGGATATAGGCCTTCCCTGAAGGATTTAGAGATAATCCCCGCACAGGGCATGCAGGCTGGGGAACGCGCAGTACGCGCTCATTGGTGGCCAGGGCATGTAACCATGCCCAAGCAAGCCGCGCCATAAAGGCACCAGCGCCAGGCTTAGTGGCCTCTTACGGCACCCTGGCATCCGTTAGCCACGGAATCAAATGTATTCTTTATTCTTGTCTGTCCAAAACGGATGACACAAGAAACAATAATAAATTTAATTACTGTTGTTATAAAGTGTAAAATATAAATAACTAAAAATCAATCTCAAAAATATTTAGATTATATTCTCTACTTAGTTCAAATCCTATCCACTCAAAAAATGCTGACGATGATAGAAACAAAACATCAATAAACATTGCAAAGTAACATGGGATATTGCTTAAGTATTACTGACGCCAAGTCAAAGTGTTTGACGAAAAGTTGGCAAAGATTTTGATCATGTTGGTATGTTTGTTCAGCCCGGGGTTGACCCACCCCAGCTGTTGCGCATGCGCGGAAGCCTTTGGAGCTGTATAATCGAGTTATCGATAGGATATTACTTTACGGATCGCTAATTTTTACGCGGAAAAGAGTGAATGAAAAAACTTAATAAATAATAATACCCGACCCCTTTATCATTCCACTGTTGGAATATGGGTTTCCTCTCATATAAAGCTCTGTTATTAAAATTAGAACTTTATGGTATACGGGGAATGTCTCTCAAACTACTTAGTTCCTATTTAGGAAATAGATTACAACGTGTACAAATAAAAGGATTCAAATCTTCGGGCTCATG